>CM031944.1:30586263-30596944 GCA_018749465.1 Paracanthobrama guichenoti | reverse complement strand
ACTCACTTTGTTCCGCACCTCTCCGTTTACATGAATACCCACAGCTGCCCGAGCCGAGCACTGTGAGCGAGATCCCACCCCCATGGGCGGGTTGAAAACATGCGGAACTAGCTCCTATTTACTGGCTGTGGGGGGGTGGGAAGCACGATCATTCATATATACTACCGGATTTCTACTGATACAAAGCTTAATCTAATCGCTGAAGTAACCCTTTAACCTTACCCCTAATTCAGGGATGTATTTAAAGGGTTAGTTCACCCAAAAATGTAAATTCTGTCATTAATTACTCAACCCTCATGCTGTTGCAAACCGTAAGAACTTTGTTCATCTTTGGAACACGAAAGACTGAGCCGGCCTTCTGACGTAAAAACCAAAAGCGCTGCACTGTTTATACAACATGACCAGCGTCTGAGACTGCCCTGTACTAATGATGTTTTTACTACCTTTCTGAGCCTTGAAAGTGGTGATGACAATATTTTTGATGAAATCCAAGAGCTTTCTGACCCTACGTAGAAGTCTTTGTAGGGTCAGAAAGATCTCGGATTTTAGCAAAAATATCTTCATTTGTGTTCCAAAGATGAACAAATATCTTACGGGTTTGGAACGACATGAGGGTGAGTAATTAATGACAGAAATTTCATTTTTGGATGAACTAACCCTTTAAATACACCTGAACCAGGTAATTCAGGTGTCTTCAGGAGTACTAATAACTTCTGGGTAGGTGTATTGGGGCAGGTTGGAGCTAAATACTGCAGGAAGGTGGCCCTTCAGGAGCGGAATTGAGGACATGTCTGCCCTCAATCGACAACTCACAGATACCTTAGACTTAATTCATAAAGGGGAAAAAAGTAATTCTTAATCCCTTCATGAAGCTGCAGATTTTCTCGTCCCCAAGATGGGAGGCTGCTTGTGGAGACCTCCCAAAGATATAGGACAACTTGAGTTCCCCTAAAGAACCTATTTTGACTACACAAATGTAGGCATCATTTTTGTTTTATGGATACGGATACACTTTCAGAAGATCTCATAGTACCTTTAGGGGTGTGCAACTTGTCAATCGGTCAGTATCCTACAAAGTGTACTGACCAAACTTTAAAAATGTAATTTAACTGATACCTCAAAGTTTAAACATTGCTCATTTGCTGCATTCAGACCCTACCTTTAGCAATCTGTGAGTCTCGTCCTCCCAGTATTTCAGCAGAGCCTCTCTGCAAAAAGTGCCTGTTGGCTGCTTGGCCGTCTGGTCCTCCTGCCTTAACCCGGTGGGTACGTTCTCATCAGGTTCCATTTCAGCCATAACCTTCTCCAGCTCCTGGAGCTCCTCGCTGGTCAGAGAGGCCAGAAGTTCATCTTCATCTATGTCCTCATACTTGCCAAGCTCTTTTCTGTACCCAAAGTTGCTCATTCTTTTAACACTGTCTCGTTTGTGTGCATGAACTCTTACTCTGCCTTGTATGTGGGATTAGTGTCCAGGCGTGTGAGTTTGTGTGTGTGTTAGATACACTATTTGTCTAATCTGGGAAGCTGGTGGAGGAACTTAAGGGGAGGAGGGTTCAGAACAAAGTATCTGCATATGATGGGGTCTGTCCATGGGGTCACCAAGATTAGCTTACATGAAGAATGTGAGTTCATTTTGCAGTGGTGAGACCTGTCAGCAACTGTTGGCCAAAAACGAGTTAAGAACTAAGGAGACCACTAAAAGCCATCTAATTTGTCTTAAGTATCCATTAATGCCAATGGTTTTGAAGTTAAATGCTAGATGAGCACAAACAGGTGTGCTGTCCAAATACTTTGGTCTCTCTATTATACATCCGTATAATGTTTGACATTTTTGTTTTGGTAAAAATCACATTTGGATTGATTTTTTTGAGTTTGTTCTGGCCTGGGGCATTTTTCATGTACAAATAAAATGAAAAGCATATCAAATTTTTTTCTTCCTAGCTTGTCTTTCACCCCAATTGCACACTCAATTTAACCAATAATCAGAAAGTATTTTTGGAATTGTGAATATATTGTCGTACATAGTCTCCCAAATATTGTGTCATTTGAACAATGATAGAATTTAAAGCTACGTCTAAGTCTTTGAAAGTCCAGAGGTCTAATTTCATATAACAACAACAATATTATTAAGTATGTATTATTAAATCTGTTGATGTTATGATGAGCATGCCAAGAAGGGGTGTCTCATGCATGTGTGTCAGTTTAGGAGATTTACCGTGTTCGATCAGTATCTGACACTGGACTTGTATAGGGTACAACAGGGCTAAAGGCACACCTTAATAAAAATTTGCTTTTCACTAGTGTAGTGTATGATTGCAGAAAAAATAAATAAATTGTATTGAACATGGATGAAGCAATAGATTTTGTTTAAAAAAAAAAAAGTTCTTTTTGAAAAGGGCCTAGTGACGCCCATGATTTTAGAGATTGTCTTTTGCTACTTAAGTCTACAATATTTTTAAATGCATCAAATATTAGATCAAATTAGCACAGAATCAACTTTGCAGATGTTTTGGAAAGTGATGAGCCAAGTATTTGTGCCATCTAGTGGTTTAGAGAAAAATCAAATCAAAGGCGCCTTTTACCCTGGTGCGCCTTTAGACCTGTTGTACCCTACTGCTACCTTTTATGCTTATCGGTATTGCCTATTTGTGGATTAAGTACTTTTGTCAGATTCTCTTCAAAACATTTATTGATTTCTTAAAAGTTGGCATTATGCAATATTGAGACTTTTTGATTAGTAACCATGGCAAAGTAAACTAGACAGTTCAGGATCCCCGGAACCAAAAACACATTGCACTGTCATGATTTGCTTACATTTTTCAAAAGTTAACCATCTTTATCAGATGAAATGATCATGTGTACTTGAACAGGCACAGATAAGTACACAGTAAACTACAAATATGTGTAGCAGTTTATCACAAGGTTAGGTGGTGAGGTTGTGATTATACACAAGTCAAAGGTTTCTCCTTAACGGGTTGCTGAACATGCTTGATGTTAAAAGGGCATAAAGCTATAAATAGATATGACCTGCTTTGGTTACTTCAATTGTGATAATGCAGGTCATTCTAGGTCCACAGTTTAGTTGCTGATATGTGACATGTAATCACATGGTCAATGTCATAGACACAATTTTGTGTGTGTGTGCGCGTGTGTGTGCGCGTGTGTGTTGTAAAAGTGCTGTATTAAGTTAAAAATAAAACAAATGGAACATCTTGATTGTACACTTGTATGTGGCACTAAGTAGAAAGCACCCTGAATTCATAGAACAGGCATCAACCCTCTGATATAAACATGTTTTTTCAACAGTTAGAACATTATTTTATTGCACAAATAGCACCAATACATTCCTTTGGAGGCAAAGTCCTTTTGAAGTGATGCAAAATTCACATTCTAGCATTAAAAACGCTTAGCATTCACACTGTTTTTGAACTCATGATGGACAAGCAAAACCTCTGGTCATGTGAACCTCATGTTCATTTCTGAATAAAACTCAAAGTGTTTTCTCCTTAAGGTTTATCTTGAGAAGTAACCATCACTCCTGACATAGTATTTTTCCATACAAATCGTATTCTTTGTACATCAAGTAGCTTCTCAGTCCTGGTGGGAAAGGATCCGAGTTTATGAACTTTGGGTCACCCAGTCTTCGTGGGGTCATCTCTCTCCTAATGACTAGTCTGCATAGGTGTTGCAGTGAACGAGGACTCCCTGGGAAAGTCATACATCCATGAGAAAACATTTTAATTACTGTAAGTTTATTTTCTTAGTCTAATGCTATGTCATTCACATTTTTGTAAGTGTAGCTTACGTGTCCATGCTAGAACTGTTTGTGCTACTCACCCAAAATTTCTGAAATTTCAGCCCACTCTTTATGCCCCTTTAGAACCATTTTCAGCTTGGAGCAAATGGGAACATGATTGACATAGTCGAGGAGAACCCGCACAGCTCTTCCAGAGAACTGTACTAGCCAAGAGACGCTGATGAAATCACATAACTACATACAACAGAAGATAGAGACAGAAGTAAAGATACATAGGCCATGTATACAGATGAAAACAAATTTCCATCAGAGGTAAGATAGCTTAAAGGGGTGAACTGAACTGGCTTTTTTTATACAGTCAACTGACGTTCGCTTGGTTTTTACATTCAAAAACATAAGTAATAGGCTATTTTCTGCCCTGGTTTTGAGCCTAGCTCCTGGGCGTGCCGCACTGAAGACTTGGAAGTAAATGCCCACTGCTATGTTTGGATAACAGTTTTGCACATTATAATGAGCTTCGGCTCCCTCATCAGTACATGTGGAGAATTGTTTTGAGAGCGTGTGGAAAAAACGGCAACAGGAATGATTCGCCCACAGGGCTCGCAAAACGTCTTTATCAAACAAACAGAATGATTTCTCTCTCATCCACCCAAAATTAATTGGAATGTTATTTTTTTATTACTTGGCCCACCCCATTGGTGAATATAACCACGAACCGCACACCACTAACACACACACACACACTTCAGCAAAACTTCACTGCAGACAAATCAGCATTTTCAAAACTTCCGTGATTGTATTTTTGCTTCAAATAACAAGTCAAGAGTGTGAACAATGCACATATAGAAAGGAATGTTATTTTACGATTTAAGATACCCTGTCGGGCAGGCCGGTGATACATTTTGGTAGCCTGACTGTTAAACACATTAACTTGGGGATGTTGGGCTAACAATTTTGCGAGCCCTGGCCCATGTTTGAGTCTGATCATGAATCGCAGGACAAACCAACAACACCTCAAATACAAAGAATACTCCAGCCTGTCACGGTGTGGTAAGTTGTTTAGTTAGACACGTACACAATCAATAGACACCAAACGATCTGTAACAATGCAATACCATGACATAAAAAACACAGGCAGAGAAGGCACAGCGTCGTTTTTTTAAAATCTCATTCTGCCTGCAAATCCAGTCTCGTTTACAAAATAATCCACGGCGAAATGAAGCAAACAAATGTGCAATCTCTTACCCATGTGTGCTGGAACTTAAAAATAAAGTTCAACGGCATTCCTATAATATTGGAATCCGAAGGAAGCTTATGCAGTGACCTTGTTCTTCCATAAACAGGCACTGCACAATATTTTGTAATCTTGTTTATTGCTTGTAAGTTCGATCCGGTTTAGCTTCACGTGGGCCTATGTTATTTATCTAACGTGTCAGGCGCGAGTTGGTGGGCGGGGCTACAGAATTAGGCGTTCGTCTTCTGTTGAGGCGGCATTTCGCTGTTCTCTGACGTCACGTGGAAGCAAATTTTCAGATTGATCATTTGCTGAGCCAGCTGACAATAAAAGCTTTTCTTTGACTAACAATGTAGTTTTCAGCTCTGAAATTTACACGATATTCTTATATTACCATGACCTTTTATACATCAAAAGCTCAAAGGAAAGTTGATTTTCTCAATTCATGACCCCTTTAAAATATATCCGCTCTGTTCCAAAACCTAGTGAAGTACCCTGTTCTTCTATTGCTTGTTGTTAATTCCCCAAATAATCTTTAGTATAAAAATACAAATATTGGGACAATTTGGAATGCTTTACATAGAAATCTACATAAAAATTTAAATAAAAGTGGGTAGGAGATTTGACTCCCAATTGATTTGAATAGTTTTCTATTAGCATATTGATAAGCTAATGTCACAATCTTGGTCCCCCTGTAGTCAATAGTTTGTGATGTCAGAAACACCAGCGATTTCAAACCATGTTTTTGAGACTCTTTGATTCGTTACAGTTCGCTATAGACATATAAACAACTTGCATATAAACATGTTAACACATAAACTTGATTTTCACCACAGGGGGACTTTAAGTTGCATATATTGAGTGAAGCAGTCCGTTTTAATTAGATTGAACTTTTTATTGATGCTTTTAAGTATTCGATGAATATAAACTTACAAAAACTCCTCATTTTGTCCGCCATTTGGAGTGTGTATACATTGGCAACTTGCTAGGTTTTGGAACAGAGACATTAGTGGTGAACTTACTGGAATCTTCTCACTGGTGTGTTCTGAGGAGTGACCCCATGTTGAATCATGAGGACAACAGAAGCATTTTTCTGCATCATAACCACCATTTAACAGCAGCCGCATCATCATCTCATCCCTCAGGCAGTATTGTAAAGCAGTGGGAAACACTGTGTCATTGATCTCTGTGAAGTAACAGTTCACATCTGCTTGGGCAGCTAGGAGAATCCTGACAATCTCGTACCTCCCAGCTCTTACCGCCACTAGGAGGCACCGTAGAGGATCTAGGTCCGTTTTGGCTCCGGCATTCAACAGCAACTGGGCGCCAGTCACATCTCCATTGGAGACCGCAAAGTACAAGGCGGTCCTTCGCATGTCCCCATATTTCTCAGAAATGTGTGTGTCTAGAAGAGCATTAACATCGAAACCTTTGTCCACCAGGAGCTCCAAACATCGAACATGGCCTCCATCTGCAGCTGTGTGAATTGGGCTCTGGCCTGAGAGACGGAGCGCTCTCTTTGTGGTTACTTTGATTAACATTCTCAAGGCACTGAAAACAGATTGTACAACTCGATTTTAACACTTTTCTGAAGAAAATTGGGTGTGGGACAGTTACTCAACATTTAAAGGGGTCCTATTATGCTTTTTCACTTCAACTTTAGTTATTGTGTAATGTTGCTGTTCGAGCATAAAACAGGTGTGCAAGGTTGCAAAGCTCAAAATCCACTCCAAAGGGAGATATTTTGTTTAACAGAATCCACTTTCCAGGAACTACAGTGAACGGCTTGTTTGGACTACAACACGTTTTTTCTGGATCTTGTGAAGTCACAATGTTACACATTTAAGTGATCCCCGCCCACGGAATACGCAAAAAAAAAGGCGCGAGGCCTGGCTGAGCTGCATTAGACAAGACCGTGTTGTCTTGCCGCTATGTCAAAGACACTTTTGTCCACCCCATTTCCAGATCTCATTTATTTGACCTTCCTAAGGATGACTTGGTTAAGGCTGACAAGAGTGGTTACAATTTATTTTAAACACTGTTACTGAACATTATAAACCCACCGCTTATCTGTGCACTGCACATTTTTTGCTTCCAGAACCTAAGAGAGTACAATGCAGGCTACGCACAAAAGCTTCTCCAGAAATGGAGCAGTTTCCACTGTCAGGATAATCTGTTGTTTGTGGATCACAACTTGTAAGTATGTCTTATTATTTGTTGCGTTTTCTATTAACAGTTGCAATTATAAGTTTTATGTTGTTGCTATGATGTAAACAAAGGGCAAAGCTCTTTGGCTCTGCTAGCCAACCTTAGTGTTGATATAGTGCTATAGATACTGTAGCTATTGTAAGGCTGTTCATCGCTCCTTAGGAAAATTAACCATACTTTTGTGATTGATTACTGTTTGTAATACCATAGTTTTCCGACAAATGTCATGATTAAATTGTGTATAACATATCTAAAATGGAAAATAAAATAAAAACATACCTCTCTGAAACATGATCCATGCTTGGAAAGTCTGTGCATGAAATCTGTTCTGGATAATCCTCTTGTTTGTTAACATCGTTAGGGCTGAATCTGGTTTGAATTGGTTTGAAATTTCCGCTATCCTTAATATTTACATCTGAGTAGAGCTCGTAGTTATGGAGGGGCGGGACATTTTCGGAACACATGCTATGCCGTGGCAATCACAACACACTGGGCCAGCCGGCCAATCACAGTACATTTCATATTTTGAAAGGAGGGGATTAATCGAAACAGGAACTAAATGGAGTGTTCGAGCCAGACGGGAGAAAGGTGCTGCTGTAATGTAAAATATTGTGAAACATGGACGTCGGAAGCCAAAAATGTGGGTGGGTCCTCCCCATAGACCCCAACTTGTTTTTTTTGTTTTTTTTTTACACTGGTGATGCCATTTACATCAAGTGCAAATAGGCCGCCTTATTTATGTCTGGTTGGCCACAAAATTACGGAAAACACCAAGCAGCAGTAGAGTGGGGGTAAGACACATGGCAGAAAGTTGACACAAATCGACCCGAGGTTCGAATCCACATTTTGCTGAACTCGTTCTACTCCCTTTTACCATCACTTATCAGATTGGAAAGGCATTTATTTTCAATAAAAATCAAGAAAATATGTGAAAAGTGCAAATAAAGCGTCTAATGTGCATTTAAAATTAAAATGTTAATTGGTTAGGGGTAGGTGAACAGACATATGCGCTGAATTAGAGACTGTAAAAGTGAGTGGGTCCAATATCATTGGTCTTAAAAAGTGGGTGGGTCTTGTCCCACCCCCATACAATGGTTCCGACACCAATGTTGTGAAAAATGTGTTTTTTGAACAATCAAGCATATAAGCATATTCTAGTACACCCCAAAAACAAAATCAAGACTTTGTAAAAGGGCATAATAGGACCTCTTTAATACTCTACATTGAGTTAGCGAAGGGCTTCTTGATTCTGGTCCTTGAGATCCACTATCTTGCAGAGCTTAGCCCAACCTTAATCAAACACACCTGAATAAGATAATCAATGTCTTAGTGATTAATAGAAAGATACAGGCAGGTCATTTTGATCAGGGTTGGAACAAAACTCTGCAGGAAAGTTGATCGCGAGGCGAGGGCCAGAGTTGAGAACCCCTGGGTTAGGGGTTTATTCAAAATCTCTTGTGGTGAACAGTAGTGTATACAGTGAAATGTATTAAATTCAGATTAGATTTACTGTCTCCAGACAAATATTTCAGTGCTAGTCCTGTCTCTAGTTGGCTTCCAGTTCCAAAGTCCATTATAACTTTAGTTGGAGATCAGGGGTGACAACTATCAAAGGAGTAGTATATTTCTTTGAACTTACAGGTAATGCCCTTTGTATGCTGCATGGTGGATGGGGAGCTGCAAGGAAAGACTAGCGACATTAGGATCGGCCCCATGTTGAAGTAAAAGCTCAATGCAGTCAGGATTGCCAGAACCAGCTGCATCATATAGCACACTATCTCCATTTGGTGCCTGAGCATTTACATCTCCACCTGTTGGTGCGGAGGACATCATTCTGTTAGTTTACTGGTTTAAGTTATATGCATAATGTTGTAACTGCATTCTTCCTTTGTGAATATCAACTAACATCCTCTGTTTGTTTTTTTACCATAGTGAATTAGGATGTCCAGCGCTTCTGCTTGTGAGTACTCTGCGGCAATCCCCATGGGCGTCACACCATGCTGGTCTGTCTCCAAGACGTTTCCTCCATGCTGCAGCAGGAGCGCAAGTATGTCACTACAGCCCACCTTGGCTGCCTCATGAATGGCCGTCCATTTTTGAGGGCAGGCTTGGTTCACTGATGCTCCTCGTGATATAAGTGTAAAGGCGATTTCAAATGAGTCTGTTCTTACAGCTCCAAAACAAAACAGGAACTTATTACCAAGGCACTAAATACACTATAAAATTGTAAATGAGAACCTACCCAGTAATAAAGGAGATTCATTTTTGCTGTTGATCCTATTAGGTGAAGCTCCATGCTCAAGCAGAGTGCTAACAATCTCCACCAGCCCAGCTTGAGTCGCTAAAATCAGTGGTGTCTCTCCATCTGCCGTCTCCTCCTCCAAACTCAACCTGTAAGAAGCTTTATATATATATATATATGAGTATATGAATATATCTGACTTGAAACTTTATTTTATTTTTTTATTTTTTTGTTAATTCAGTAACATCACTGCCATCGTCAATGAGTCGCTGAATCATTCACTCAAATTATTTGTTCAAAAAACATTATTCATTCAGGAATGAAACAAGTGAGTCATTGAATAATTTACTCAACCAAACGTCAAAACTAATCTGGATGCATTAGAAAATGCTTCCTTTTTCTATTGGTTTTTGCCTTCCGTAGATGCTCTCCCAAGTGGATAAATTTGAACAAGCAGTTTTCATGTTTTAGTGTGAACTGAATGAAGGGATCTGAAAACGATAACACATGTTTAGTCATATGGCACAAACTGTATAGATGACCATGTTCATACTATGAACCGTATGTGCCGTTTACTTTCACAGTGTTGCTAAAGATAAATATTACTTCGTATGAATCTTCATATTATGTTCCTGCAAAAATTATAGAAAATTTACTTGCAAAATTTACTTTACTTCCTCCAGACATTTAAAAGTTGTAACATTCATCCTTTCCTTGGGTCATTTTGACCCAAAACTAAAAATGTGTTTTGTAGTCCAAGGCAAAAAAAGGACTGGTTTCGAGGAGTTTATGTGGTTGTAATAAAAAAGTAACAAATCCTTCCCTCGCGGGTCATTTTGACCCCCTTAGGAATGAATGGAAAGAGAGGAATGCTTCAATATACATATAAAAGAAAATACTCAAAATTAAAACTAAAAATGCTAAAAATTCACCCAAAAAAATATTTTTATAATGTCTACATACGTGTATCTGAATGCATACTGAAGAGATAAACTCAAAAACTGACTTTAGGATCCAGTGGAACAGCTCATTTGCTCCATATAGAGCTATAAGGCCATCTAGAGGCAAGAGTCATGAAGTATCATGTTATATATTATTATTTTTTCAACTAGAGGTCTGCAGACCCAATGTGAGAGATTTTGAGCTGGTTATTGTATGGATTGGAGAGTTATTTTGAATTCAAGTTTAAAGAATGTGAAGAATGTGCTTAAATGTATATTTTTGATGAAATCTAGTAATT
>CM031944.1:30500940-30583973 GCA_018749465.1 Paracanthobrama guichenoti | reverse complement strand
AACAAACAAAAAATCAATTTGGCAGAAATTAAGTTAACACCTTATTTTGTTCTCTTTGGCCAGCGGATGATGCAAAATGCGTGTTTTTTGTTTGTTTTTTGTTTTGTTTGTTTGTTTGTTTGTCATTTCATCTGAATATCAACATCAGGGAAATTTAACTATTCAAAAAATTGCTTTGAGATTAATTCATCTAATTCTGTCTTTCTGGAAAATAGTGATTCATGACTGTATTATGTTGAATATCAACGCTTTTTGTGTCTATTTGTCAATTTGTTTATTCGTGGACATTCATTTAGATTTGTAAAGCAGGTAGTTTTTATTTTAAAGCAAAAAAAGATAATATTAGACCCTTGGGTAAGATAAGCCACACATAATTGGCACTGAAGGCCATGTTGTTACTTAGTGTTATTATCTCTTTGAATAATTTTACATTTTGTTCAGTGACAACTAAATTATAAAATACATTTTCTATAATAACACAATAAATAACACAATCCTGTTTAAATTTACAATTTAAAAAGTAAATGCACATATATAATATGCTTTATTTTGCTATTTACACTTCACTTTACTGCCCGCGCCCACTGAAGACGTATATTTATCTGTGTATTTTTTATTATCTTGTTTGGTTCCAACCAGGCATTGTTAGACAGAGTGTACACTTATGTAAATAAACACTCGTAAAAAAATAAAGTGTACAAACATTTATTTGAGATTTAGATGCTTAAAAGAACTCTAAATGTTTCAAGCTTAAACAAACTGCACTGCGAAGGATACTAGTTCACTGATGTGATGTATCTGTCATACAGATTGTGCGCTCAGCTGATTGCCACTTGTTCAAGCTCGTCAGCACCTATTTATTCTTTCCTTTGATTTGTCTGCTATTTAGTTTGATTTGCCTCTTTGCCAGATTTTCTCATGTCGGGCTCACGCTAACTCACTCCTGTCTATTCCAGTCATGTGAAGCTCCAATTTGTTTTTGTTCTCTGTCCAGCTTACCTGTGCCCCTCTCTGGTCCCCTCTGATTGTCTACCGGGTTTCAGACTCGTGCCTGCCTGGTTTCTGGACTTGCATTTCTCCTGGATTTGTTAATGTTTCCTGGACTGATTCAAGTTACCGACCTTATTGTCTCAGCCAAAGCCTGGTTAAAACCAGACCATTCTCAGTAGTAACTAAATAAATCTAAAATTTGTCGGAAGTTGTCTGGTTTTCCCAGGTTATTATCGCCCGGCTTTCGAATATACAATTTTCTGCCATCTACAGAACCCGGTTTTGTTCATTAAATGTTCTGATCTATCTTTGTCACGGCTTATGAATTCACTGGCTCATTCTCTCTCTGTGAGTGTGTGTGTGTTGTGTGAATGGGAGGCGTATACTGATTACCGCTCATCTGATCATCATCACCACCTGCTGCTCTTGATTACCCGGTCTACTTAATGTCTTGCTAACCACCTTGTGTTTGTCATATTGTTGGATGTGTTTCCTGTGGTCCAGTCCTGGCTTCCAGCTGTTATCGGCTGGTGTTTGCTGTTCTGATTTGTTCCTGTCTGTGGATTGTCTCATGGATCTGGCTGTCCGCTGCGTCCCCTGCACCATCTGGAAACTTCGCTGCCATTGTTCTGACTGCAGCTGTTATCATTAACAATGTTTTGAGGTATTGAACTCACTTCTGCCACTTGCATCTGAATCTGTCTCTGTTTTGCCCGACAGAATCGATCTGACCAACTCTCATGGATTCAGCGTAGTGCATCCAACCTGCAGGAAATTCTGTCCTGCAACGCTGCACACCTTGATCATCAGGAAGAGCGGATGACGGTCATGGGTCAGGCAGTATAGGCTTTGTGACGAGGTGTCCAAGCTCACCCAGAGGATTCAGCAACTTCCTGTTCCCACTGCACCAGATCCACTGACCGTTCCCTCCCACCATCAGTATTTCCAGTCACCAGCACGAGCCACGCCTGCTCTCCACCAGCTCACTATTCAGGTGAGCCTAATTATTGTAGAGCATTTAACTAAGTGCTCAGTATTTTTTTTTTTCCTCCAGCCACTGGACGTTTTGTTACCGAATGATTGACGGTAGCACTGGTGATCTCCTTACTTCCTGCGCGCAGCTCCACGGGAACGGTGGTGTGGGGAATCAACATCAGTGCTGCTCCTCGCTCCAGGCCCTGTCCGATGAGATGAAGCGGATGATTGGTCGGTGATCGGATGTGTGAGGTGGCGCGAGGCACAGTGGGACAGGTTCCTGCATGGGCTGGCTGACCGCATCTAACAGGAGATCTATGCTCTGGACCTGCCTGCAAGGCTTGATGGATTGATTGAGCTAGCTTTATGGGTGGACGCACAACTGGGAGCGACGGAATCAATGGACAGCTCAGTCTCCTGCTCCAGGGGTCCCTGTGGTTTCGACGTCCAGAGTTTGACGTGGTCAGCCTATCCTTCGATCACAAGCCTGTGCAGGTTGGTAGCGCTTGGCTTTCCTGGGAGGGAGAGATCGCCGCAGGGCCTCTGCATGTACTGTAGGGTGAGGGTCATTTCTTGAACCGGTGTCTGGTAAAGCCTGCGCCGCCAGTAGAATAGAGGTTACTGATGGGTGGCATCTCTATGAAGATACCCTCATCAACTCCTCCTCCTGGTAAGACTGCAATGGGCAGCCTCGTCTCACCAATGTCAGGTTTTATTGGATTCAGGGGCAGAAGGTAACTTTTGGACCGAGCACTTGCACTTCACCTTTATTCCCCTCACTCTCTCTCACACACAAGATCTCAGTCATTGCACTCGATGGACAAAGACTACCAGACGTTTCATCCGAGACCTCAACGTTACCCTCATGTCAGGAACCACACGGAGGAGAGACTTTTTCCATCACTGACTCTCCGCTGGTTCTCATTGTCCTCGGTCCAACCTGGTTGGTGAACCATGATCCCAGGGTTGACTGGGGACACAACACCATCTCAGGTTGGAGCGATCAGTGTTGCGCCTCTTGTCCTGTGTCTGCCTGTTCGTCTGTATCTAGTTCTGTGTTACAGGATGAGTCTGTGAATTTGTCTAAATTTCCCTGGAGCACCTCGACCTGATTGAAGTGTTCACAAGTCCTGAGCAGCTTCTCAACCTCCTAATCGCCTCTACGACTGTGCTATAGACTTATTGCCAGGTATGTCTCCGCCTAAGGGCAAGTTATATTCACTTTCTGCTCCTGAGAGGGGAGGCCATGGAGAAATACTTTTCTGATTCTCTAGCAACCAGGTTCATTCGTCCCTCTTCTCCAGCGGGGGCGGGGTTCTTTTTTGTGGGTAAGAAAGATGGTTCTCTGCAACCTTGTATTGATTACCAAGGGTTGAATAACTTCACGGTAAAGAATACTTATGCTTTTGCCGTTGATGTCTTCAGCCTTCAAGAGGTTGCAGGTCCAACTTCCCTGCGGTCTTGCAAGCACTTGTTAATGATGTGTTGAGAGACATGGTAGATCAGTTAATTTGTCTACCTGGACGACATGCTGATATTTTTCTCCTCTTTCCAGGAACATGTTCAGCATGTCAGACAAGTGCTCCAGGGGTTGCTAGAGAATGTACTTTTTGTCAAGGGAGAGAAATGCACAGTCTGTTCCTTTCATAGGTTACATCTCATCTGAGGGAGTGAGTATGGATCCCGACAAGGTTAATGCTGTGGTAGATTGGTCAAGTCCAGATTCCGTAAAAGGCCCTACCGAGGTTTCTGGGATTCGCCCGCCAATTTTTACCAACGTTTTAGTTGTAATTTCAGCCAACTAGCCGCGCCTCTGACAGCCTTGACCTCCCCCAGAACTATGTTCAGGTGGTCTGGTGTAGCCGAAGCTACATTTTCCAAAATCAAGAGCTGCTTTGTTTTTGGCTCCCATTCTGATTGCCCCTGATCCATCACGTCAGTTCGAGGTGGGGGTGGGGGTAGGTGCGATTCTCTCCCAACGCTCTTCCTTGGATGACAAGATGCATCCTTTTTGCTTTTTTTTTTTTTTTTCCTCTTTCTCTTCTTCTCTCCTACTGCCGGGTTCTAAAAACATCAAACCTGATGCTTTCTCTCGCGTTTTTGACCGTTCAAAACGCCTGCCCACTCCTGAGTGCATTTTACCTGAGAGACTCTGTGTTTCCACCCTCATATGGGAGTTCAAATCGAAGGTCAAATCGGCCTTAGAAGGGAGTAACTCCTCCACCGGTGGCCCACCAAGTCGGTTATTTGAGCCGGAGGGTTTATGGTCCGACATCATTCAGTGGGGTCACTGTTCCAATGTGGCATGTCATCCTGGGGTTAATCGTACTGGGTTTTTTTTTTTTTTTTTTTTTGTCAAGCAACGGTTCCTTCGAGACCTTGGTCCCACATCGCATTTGTTTTTGTCACCACCCTCCCAGGGCAAGACAGTCGTTTTGACCGTAGTGGACAGGTTCTTGAAGGTGGCTCCCTTTATTCCCTTACCCAAATTACCTTCTGCTAAGGAGACAGCGGTGGCTGTCATTGAACACGTCTTTCGTATACATGGCCTCCCGATAGATGTGGTCTCTGACAGGGGGCCCCAATTTATTTCCAAATTTTGGAGGGAGTATTGTAGATTACTGGGAGTGAGTGCAAGTCTATCTTCGGGTTTCCATCCCCAGAACAATGGCCAAACCAAGCGAGCTAACCAAGACTTGGCGAGAGTGTTGCGACGTTTGGTATCCAAGAATCCTTCCTCCTGGAGCCAACAACTTCCATGGGTTGAGTACGCACATAACTCGTTACCAGTGTCATCTACGGCCCTTTCTCTGTTTGAGTGTAGTTTAGGTTACCAGCCACCTATTTTTCCTAGTCTGGAATCCGAAGTTGCGGTCCCCTCTGCTCACACCTTCATCCAGAGGTGTCATCACACTTAGAGCAGAGCCCGTGAGACTTTGCTCCAGGTGGGAGGCGCGCACCAAGGCCCAAGCTGATCGCCACCAGTGTAAGCCTCCGCTTCGTCGTCGTTGGTCAAAAGGTGTGGCTTTCATCCAAGAACATTCCTCTCCGCTCTGTGTAAGCTTGCTCCCAAATTCATTGGTCCGTTCACTGTCACCAAGACTATTAGTCCGGTGTCAGTCCACCTCAAATTGCTTCCTGCGTACAGGATTCATTCCGTCTTTCATGTATCTAAACTGAAACCCGGTTTTCATTCTCACATTAATCTGAAAATTATGGAGAGTTCAAAGAGCTCTCAGATTTCATCAAAAATATCTTAATTTGTGTTCCGAAGAGGAACGAAGGTCTAACAGGTTTGGAACAACATGAGGGTGAGTAATTACCCAGCAAACACAAAACGTTTTACAACTTTTTCACAACTTTGTATTTTGGTTGCAATTAGGTAATGTAGTACAATGTTTTAAACCGTTTTTTAAATAGAAAATAACAAATAACCAACATAAAATGTTTTAAAAAGCGTTGTGAAAATGCCAAAAATGTAAATATCGTTTGTCTACTACTTGAAAATAAAGCTAGACCAAACTACAACTTTTGGTAGGCATATTCAGGTGTTAAAATAACGTAATCTGCATGTTGGAATAAGACGTTTAAAAACGTCATGACAGTACCAAAATACCATATGCCAAAACCTGTTTGTGTAAAAATGTCAGCAAAATAACAGTAACGCTTTTTTTTTTTTTTACATTTCATGTGATTTCAGTGACTGAGTAACAGACTGTTGTATGCAGCTGAATAGTCGCTATCAAAATGACTTGAAGGCCTAATTATGTGAAAGTATATACTTTACTTTTTAGTGGTCTCTGCTCATTTAATTGATAGCTTAGCTATATTAGAATAATCAATCGATTATTGTTGTTTCATAGCTAATTGTCATCAATGTATGGAAGCCTGTTTCTGCCACTAAATAAAATGGAGTAATTGCGACTTATCTAAGAATTCTGACTTTTTTTTTTTTTTCTCACAATTGCGAGTTATAAAGTCACAATTCGGACTTTTTTTTTTTCTCAGTCAGAATTCTGGCCTTACGAACAGGAATTATTGGTGAATGTTTCTCATAGGCTGCACTATCCACTTAAACAATGTTATCAACTTTCGGACATTTTATACTCCAGTATGTAATGTTTTAATTCTAGATGTATTTATGGAAACGCTGCACAATTTGGCTTTTGATAATTGACTCATGATGTGTTTAATGGCCATGCACGTTGAACATTCAAGTCACTTTTAAACTGTAGCAGAGAGAGTTACCATGGAAGCGGGACGGCAGCTCATCTGACAAGCAACAAAACTCCGCCTGTCACTGTTTTTAGAGGTCGACCAATTCAATGGTTTTGCGATTTAATTGGCAACCGATAGCTGATTGGTGGAATAATCGGTTATCAACAAAAATCCATACTGATAGTTTTACGGGTTGCTGGAACGGCTGAGGGGGTGAGCTGTCATTACACAGTCGCGAGCTGAGAAAGGTCTGCTGACATTATACACTCACCTAAAGGATTATTATGGACACCATACTAATACCCCCCCAGCTGGAAGTAGCCATCAGAGAATGGGTACATGGTGGTCATAAAGGGATGGACATGGTCAGAAACAATGCTCAGGTAGGCCGTGGCATTTAAACGATGCCAAATGGGGCCTAAAGTGTGCCAAGAAAATATCCCCCACACCATTACTACACCACCACCACCAGCCTGCACAGTGGTAACAAGGCATGATGGATCCATGTTCTCATTCTGTTTATGCCAAACTCTGACTCTACCATCTGAATGTCTCAACAGAAATCAAGTCTTCAACTGTCCAATTTTGGTGAGCTTGTGCAAATTGTAGCCTCTTTTTCCTATTTGTAGTGGAGATGAGTGGTACCTGGTGGGGTCTTCTGCTGTTGTAGCCCATCCCGCCTCAAGGTTGTGCATGTTGTGGCTTTTTAGCCATACAAGGCATTTTCGCCCACAGGACTGCCGCATACTGGATGTTTTTCCCTTTTCACACCATTCTTTGTAAACCCTAGAAATGGTTGTGTGTGAAAATCCCAGTAACTGAGCAGATTGTGAAATACTCAGACCGGCCCGTCTGGCACCAACAACCATGCCACGCTCAATTGCTTAAATCACCTTTCTTTGCCATTCTGACATTCAGTTTGGAGTTCAGGAGATTGTCTTGACCAGGACCACACCCTAAATACATTGAAGCTTAACTGCCATGTGATTGGTTGATTAGATAATTGCATTAATGAGAAATTGAACAGGTGGTCCTAATAATCTTTTAGGTGAGTGTATAGCATGAGAGGCCAAATAAAAACTATCACTGACATTGTTTACTGACACGACTGCACGGATAGCACATGCTGCATAGAGTGTGCTGACACATAAGATGCACATTTAAAACACAGACAGGGAAACGGTATGAATACAGAACACTTAAGTACATGTTGCCAAATCATAATAAAGTAATTCATTTGCTGACTAGATTCTGCATTAGCAGGGAAAGAACAGCAATATGTATGCACTTTATCATCGAGGCTGAGTGGACCGCTAACATTAGCAGTACCTTAAGCAGTTAAAATTATGCAATAAATAGTGATGTGAGAAAGCAAACTGTATCGTCATGCAGCCGACAGCAATATAAACAAATCAGAAACTCATTCGATTTCAACATATTTTGTTATTTTGATTAGATAATTGTCAAGTGTTAAAGCGTGGCTGTTTGGATTTATACTGAAATGGTAACACTTAACAATAAAATTCCATTTGTAACATTAACTAAGGTTAATAAATGCTGTAGATGTATTGTAGACCTATACATTTTTAAATTGAGGTTTTTTTATTTGTTAACCTTAGTTAATGCACTATGAACTAACATGAATGATCAAGGTACAATTGTATTGCTCATATATTAATACATGCTGTAAAATGTGTATTGCATAATGCATATCGTTCATGTTTATTAATATACTGCTCAAAAAATTAAAGGAACACTTTTTAATCAGAGAATAGCATCAAGTCAGTTAAACTCCTGGGGTATTGATCTGGTCAGTTAAGTAGCAGAGGGGTCGTTAATCAGTTTCAGCTTCTGAAATGTTAATGCAATTAACAACAGAAGCGCACTAGATGGGCAACAATGAGACAACCCCAAAACAGGAATGGTTTTACAGGTGGAGGCCTACTCATCTTTTCTGACTGTTTTTCACTAGTTTTGCATTTGGCTAGGGTCAGTGTCACTACTGGTAGCATGGGGCAATACCTGGACCCTACAGAGGTTGCACAGGCAGTCCAACTCCTGGCACAAATAAAGTGTCTCCCAGCATAGTCTCAAGAGCATGGAGAAGATTCCAAGAGACAGGCAGTTACTCTAAGAGAGCTAGACAGACTTTGAGCTATACCATGAGCTATATGATGTATTCTCTCTCTCTCTCTCTCATTGGTTATATCTGTACTCCACCTCTGTGACTCTTTCTATATAATCTATGGTCTTTCTCCCAATAAAAGTGAGATTTTACACACTCCCTCAGCTCTGAGAAATTGTTAATTCAATTGCCAATTAAGAGGACTGGGATGAGGCACGAAGGGTCAAAAACCTAACACATATTTACATATGCATTTCATTTAGCACATTTTCATGGTTTCAGCACTGTTTTACTTGGTGGTATGGTTTTATTTTTTTTATCCAGTATTCATTTTAAAAACTATCGGTTGATTAATCGGTTATCGGCAAATGCTGTCAAACCTAGTTATTGTATCAGTAAAATACGGTTTGTATATAAATACATTTATAACCTCAAGACTAGATTAGTGCAATGCACTACTGAGTGGAATGTCCTGCAGGCTCTGTAAATAAGCTTCAGTTGGAGTGCTTAGTAGAATCATTGTTTGGTTTTATCATCACTTCACTGGCCTGTCAGGTACAGTATAAATGTTTCATATTCCACTAATTACATGCAAAGCTTTAAATGGACTCTAGCCCATCATGACTTATGTGTACTTTCACCGATCAGGCATAGCATTATGACCTAATATTGTGTTGGTCCCCTTTTGCTGTCAAAACAGCCCTGACCCATCAAGGCATGGACTCCACTAGACCCTTGAAGGTGTGCTGTGGTATTGGGCACCAAGATGGTAGCAGCAGATCCTTTAAGTCCTGTAAGTTGCAGCTCCTCACACCATTCCTGAACCATTTTTGCTTTGTGTCAGGGTGCATTATCCTGCTGAAAGAGGCCACAGCCACCAGGAATACCGTTTCCATGAAAGGGTGTACATGGTCTGCAATAATGCTTAGGTAGGTGGTAGTGCGTGTCAAAGTAACATCCACATGGAAGGCAGAACCAAGGTTTCAGCATTCCCAATATTGTCCAAAGTATCACACTGCCTCCGCTGGCTTTCCTTTTTCCCATAGTGCATCCTGGTGCCAAGTTTTCCCCAGGTAAGTGACGCATCACGACCATCCATGTGATGTAAAATAAAAAATGATTCATCAGACCAGGCCACCTTCTTCCATTGCTCCCAGGTCCAGTTCTGATACTCACGTGCCCACTGTTGGCACTTTCGGCGGTGAACATGGGCACCTGACTGGTCTGCGGCTATGCAGCTCCATACGCAACAAACTGCAATGCACTGTGTATTCTGACACCTTTCTATCAGAACCAGCATTAACTTCTTGAGCAATTTGAGCTACAGTAGCTCGTCTGTTTGATCGGACCACACGAGCCAGCCTTCACTCCCCATGTGCATCAATGAGGCTTGGCCACCCATGACCCTGTCGCTGGTTCACCACTGTTCCTTCCTTCTACCACTTTTGATAGATACTGACCACTGCAGACCGGAACACCCCACAAGAGCTGCAGTTTTGGAGAGGACCCAGTCAACTAGCCATCACAATTTGGCCCTTGTCAAACTCGCTCAAATTCTTAAGCTTGCCCATTTTTCCTGCTTCTAACACATCAACTTTGAGGACATGTTCACTTGCTGCCTAATATATCCCACCCACTAAAAAGGTGCTGTGATGAAGAGATAATTAGTGTTATTCACTTCACCTGTCACACCTACAATCCATCAAAATTTCAAAACCCACAAAATAAGGTAGATCCTTTTTCAATTGGTCTTCTAAACTATAGAATAGTATTTCTAGCATTGTCCCAGGACTCAGACACACTCTCTCTAAGTCTAGATTAAAGACTTCAAAATAATGCATTTCTGTAAAGCTGCTTTGAAACAATGAGTATTATGAAAAGTGTAACATTAAAAATTGTCTTTACTTGAGGTAAAAGACAAAATGACAGGACACTAGCATGACTTGCATGTTCTTTATTTATTATTTATTTATTTGTGGTGGCAGCATCACATTGTACTCAAATCTTAATGACAATACCAATCAAACAACCATACTTAACTGATAAAATAAACAGAAAATGTTCCTTAAAGATTGTTTTTAATGAAAACTCATAAAAACACACAAGTACAGCCACAGTAAGCAATATACTTTTTTAATTCACATAAAAGCATACAAATAAGATCATACTGATTATTAATCTTTCCCTTTTCTTTGCCGCCTAATGAGACAGACCTTGCAATGGAGCGTTTTTTTATACATATAAATATACTTACAGCTTTACATCCTGCAAAGAAAAATGTACTGCATTAATTCTTGGGTGGAAAAAACTACAGTGCAAATCATAATTTTACAGTGTCTATCACTTTACAGTCATTTATAGTTCAATATTTACTTGTTATTCTGTTTATTCTCATTCTGGACAAATTACTTTAATTCCCATTTATGCACACCATTGATAAAGGTGTTTAAACAAATGGAGTTTTGTGACTGACAGACAGAAGCTGCTGAATTTGTACCGATCATGGAAAGGATACAATCAACTAAATCCAATTCCACAAAAAAAAAAAAAAAAAAAAAAAAAAAAAACATAAGCCAATCTGGATGATTTTTATCCATATAAACCAATCATAATCATAAACCTAAATCCTCACAAACATCCCAATGTCATTTGTGTTCATCAAAGGATGATCACTACAGCCTTTAGGTGGTAGAAGACAATCAAGTATTTACATTCATTCATATAACAGATGCTTTTATCCAAAGTAACTTACAAATAGCAAAAACATAAACAACAAACTTCATAAAATGTAAATTAGCAGTGCTGCAATATAAAATGTGTACAAAAGAAAGTGAAGACATGAAAATACAAAAAATTGTTTATAAGAAGCGTTTATTTATGGTTATGAAGCGTTGTGTAATGGTCTCAGAAGATCTGTTGAAGGCTGGAAAATCATTTGACCACGGTGGGAGAGAGTGTACATGCTCTAGTACAGACTTTGACTTTGTATCTGGTTGTGCAGGTAAAAATCATGTATCATTCGCTCACTCATCTTTTGATCCTGAGATTCGGTACGCTTTCAGAAGATGAGTAATAGCGCCCTCTGTATAATGTGGAATTTCCGTCAATGGCAGGGGAAAGAGTTAATTGTGCTAGCTGGAAGACTTCTTATTTTGAGCGGGCGGGAAAATCATTACAAATCAGTGGACTTATAATGGAATGGAATAATCAATCCGATATATTATAGCTCATGACTTCATGAGACTCCTTACAGACTCTGAGGAACCCTCAAATCCATTGTACCACAAACGCCCCTCTCTGGCCATTCTGACGGGATGGATCACCCGTCTAACATCATGAGACTCTGTGGACTGCATTACTTCAGTGTTAACAATCTGAAGCGCCCCCAGACACTCCCTTGAGCCTGAACAGACGCTTTAGTCGGGTGCTTCTCAACGAGGACTACACTCTGGTAGTGCTGCATTTACACTTAGGGCAGCATCAGAGTCCCTCTGCTCCTCTACTAACAGGTTCTCCTGAATGCCTAGGACTGGGCTGGGCGTTACCAGCATAGTAGGATTGGGTTCCACCACATAAACAGAAGAGGCAGGGGCGTAGTACAACGCAGGCTGCTGGACTAACAGAGTTGGGTTAGGGAACCATCACCTTCTCATGGACATACACTCCTGTAGAGGATGTGCTGCTTGCCTGCTGTGATCCTGCAGCATGAATGGTGGTGGGAAGAGCTTCCTTTCTTCTGAGAGTGTAGCAGACTAGCTGTCCATTCTCGTTGACATCTTTGTGTGTGGTAGGTTTGGAGGTCATGTGGGTGGTCGTATAATTTCGGCCTCAATTGTAGAACCACTACAGATCTCAGCCAGGGTCTTGAACCTTATGTCAAGGTCGCCGAGAAAACCAAGGTCATCGTTTTCATGCGTGACTGCAGATGTCCTCCAATGAGCCCATGCAAGATTCCTGACCCTCGTAGTCATAGACCTTCAGAGAGTCTCTCATATCCTGCTTCTTAAATGCATAACCTGTTTTCTGTAATAACACAGAAATAAATTCTGTCATGAAACTCATTTATTTGGATTACATGATCAGAGAGTATTTGTTTTCGATTCTATTTGGTTTGTTTAAAAGTAGACATTTCAAGCTTCTATAGGCACAATTTTTTCATATAGTGGGTTTGAGTTTTGGTTCATTTGTGACACGCTCAGTTGTTCTTGCTGTCTCACACTGTCAAGTGCTTACAGCGTAAACTAGTGTTTTTCCTTGATGCCTCACCACAGCCAATCATGCTGCATGCTTATTTGCTTACTGACATTGATGAGATTAACCCCTAGGTATAAGTCATTTGGTACTGAACGACAAGCAATGTTTTGGTACTCAATAGTAGAGGAAATTCGGTTGGTACCTGAAAAGTATCGAACTCTATACCCAGCCCTCGTATGTTACATGTGCAGCAGCAGCAGCATGTCTTACACGCCACAGCAATGTTTGTGAATGTATTGGCAGTAGCAAGTCTCTGTACTTACTCTGCAGCAGCGTAGCAGATCTATTACGCCAAGACCAAATACATTAACACTGCCATATTAATTACCATGTCAATCTCTCCGAGAGTTGTCATGGACGGAAATACACCAATGACCCAAAAATACATGGCCGAAATACATAGTTCACACAAAAATGGACACATTTCAATCCTTATTAATCCTTTATTATTACTATTATATCTTAATCTGGGAAGTCTCATGTTTTAATACGTTCTCAGTGGTGTTGCTTCCCTTAACAGATTAATTTTATTGCTTGTTATGATATAATTTATGAAGTCTAGACTAAAAGTCGTTTCAAGCTAATTTGCATTTCATTATAAATGAGAGACCCAAACTACTACTAAAAGATCCAGGAAAGTCTGATTTTCAGTCATGACCCCTTCAATCTCAATGCGGTATTGATATTGAATTTCTTAAACTGTGTAAAAGTCCTACTTACTTGAGAATAGTAGTTGCCTCTAAGAAAGCGTCAGACAGTGCAAGCCCATCATAGGTGTCAAATCTGCCATATCTGTCTTTTCTTGTTCCATATATGTACACCCCATCAGTCTGACTCTCGTGGTGATGATGCGTTTTATCATGCTGGTCATACTGGTTGAACAAGGACCAGTGTGAGTCTTCTGCTATCACTGCACCATCCTTAATAATGAGCACGTTTCCAGCATGCTCTTTGTCATCTGTAAGAGAGCCATTTGCTGTGGAGCAGAAAACAACTTTTTATAACTTTTTAACAGTGCCTGATGCATTATTCACATATGAGCAACATGCAGGGTCTTAACACTTGCTTAGTGCCTAATGTGAGTTGTAGTTGTAGTAGTTGACATTGTTTCAATGACATTGTGACAATTTTTCTGTTCTTGTTGTTCCTAAAGTCATAGTCATTTAGCAGTTTGGCAAGTAAATGATATTACCAAATCAGTTTAACTTGGTAAGAAAGATAGTTTGCAGACCAAAGCAGTAAGTTTCCCACTTAAGGAGCACTCATAAATGGAGATTGTTAACAGTGGCTACATTGCTTAACACTGCAAAAGCATCGTTGTAAATATAAAAACTGACGTTCTCCAGAGCGCAAATACACACTGGAACGTTTGCCAAATCTGCCAAAACATTATGCTTCTTGAGCACCTTTAGATTTAGATCACTGAAAGAAACTGTTGTGCTAAAATATTCTCTGAAAATAGACATTTCATTTGGTTAATTATGCTTGCAGGCCAAAAGACAATTGGGTTGTATGAGATGAACATCAACAGACTGCAACCGAAAAATACAGTCAATAGCTTAATTTTGTCAGGGCTAGTGCTATTCATAAACTTTTTAAAAATAATAATAATATTGGCACATGTAATTATTAGATTTAGCAATTTGTGTGGTTGTCAGCAAAGAGAAAATATTTATGCCGCAGTGCTCTTTACTCATCTAAAACAAAACCGTATAATTATTATTAAAATAAAAATAGCCACAAGTGGAAATTATTGGGGTCCAAGCAATTAGTAAAATTTAAAAACTGAAAACACAAATGATGATTCTGATACAATTAAATTTGTGATTAAATATAAACAGTTCAAAAGTTTAGAAATATCTGGTTGCATTGGAAATTGTGGATATTTTGCATATGTTTCTCAATTTTGTGTAGATTTTTATATTTTGCTAACAAGATACAGGCTAATTAGTCATCATCAGAATCTGCTAAACAGTTAAATTAGTCAAATTTCTTTTGATTCATTTTATTTAAGGGACAAATTCAAAATGGCTGAAAATGTTCTTGCGTTAATGGAAATTACCATTTGATATGAGGAACTTAAGTATTCGTAGGAAAAGAGTGCAAAACTGTGTATTAGCTTTTATATTTTTTGTAAATTTGGTACTCAGCTTAATATACAGATGTATATCTACAGATACAGACGTATCCACCAAATTTCATTGTGACCAGCTATTCAAAATTCAAGATACTAGGTACTGTTGGCAGCCATTTCTATTGTCTGATGGGTTATGACCGATTGATTAGGGTCGCCTTACTTTACATGCACATGAACTTTAATGACATCGCATTCTTAATCCATCGGGTTTAATGTGGAGTTGGTGCAGCTATAACAGCTTCAACTCTTCAAGGAAGGCTTTCCACAAGGTTTAGGAGTGTGTTTATGGGAATTTTTGACCATCCTTCTGAAGGGCATTTGTGAGGTCAGGCACTGATAATGGACGAGAAGGCCTGGCTCACAGTCTCTGCTCTAACTGATCCCAAAGGTGTTCTATCAGGTTGAGGTCAGGACTCTGTGCAGGCCAGTCAAGTTCCTCCACACCAAACTCACTCATTCATGTCTTCATCTGCCGGCAGCCATATCACCCTGTAACCCAAGACTGGTTTCCCACTGAAGCTAAGCAGGGCTGAGCCTGGTCAGTACCTGGATGGGAGACCTCCAGGGAAAATCAGGTAGCTGCTGGAAGAGGTGTTAGTGAGGCCAGCAGGGGGTGCTCACCCTGTGGTCTGTGTGGGTCCTAATACACCAATATAGTGATGGGGACACTATACTGTCAAAGAGCACCACCCATCGGATGAGACGTTAAACAGAGTAAAAAATCCCAGGATGTCTTTCGGAAAAAGAGTAGGGTGTAACTCAACAAATTTGCCCATTAGTCTCTGTCCGTCATGGCCTTTCTAATAATCCCCATATACTGATTGGCTTCATCACTCGGTCTCCTCTCCCCCAATCAGCTGGTGTGTGGTGGGCGCTCTGGCGCAATATGCCTGCCGTCACGTCATCCAGGTGGATGCTGCACATTGGTGGTGATTGAGGAGATTCCCCCTTTAATATGTACAGTGCGTTGAGTACCCAGAAAAGCACTATATAAATGTAACAAATTATTTATTGACCTTGCTTTGTGCACTGGTGCACAGTCATTTTGGAACAAGGGGCCATCCCCAAACTGTTCCCACAAAGTTGGGAGCATGAAATTGTCCAAAATGCTAAATTGCTGAAGCATTAATAGTGCTGAAGCTGAAGCATTAATAGTTTCTTTCACTGGAACTAAGAAGTCAAGCCCAACCCCTGAAAAACAACCCCACAACATAATAATCCCCCCTCCACCAAACTTTACACCTGGCACAATGCAGTCAGGCAAGTACCGTTCTCCTGGCAACCACCAAACCCAGACCCATCCATCGGATTGCCAGACAGAGAAGCATGATTGGTCACTCCAGAGAACACGTTTCTGCTCTAGAGTCCAGTGGCGGCGTGCTTTACACCATTGCACTGTACGCTTTGCATTGCACTTGGTGATGTAAGGCTTGGATGCAGTTGCTCGGCCATGGAAACCCATTCCATGAAGCTCTCTACGCACTGTACGCACTGAGCTAATCTGAAGGCCACACAAAGTTTGGAGGTCTGTAGCTATTGACTCTGCAGAAAGTTGGCGACTTTGACACTATGCGCCTCAATATGCGCTGAACCCACTCTGTGATTTTTACGTGGCCTACCACATCGTGGCTGAGTTGCTCCCAATTGTTCCCAATTGCATCCACTTTGTTATAATACTACTAACAGTTGACCGTGGAATACTTAGTAGTGAGGAAATTTCATAAATGGACTTATTGAACAGGTGGCAACCTATCATGGCGCGACCCATTCTTTCACAAATGTTTGTAGAAGCAGTCTGCATGCCTAGGTGCTTGATTTTATACACCTGTGGCCATGGAAGTGATTGGAACACCACAATTCAATTATTTGGAGGGGTGTCTCAATACTTTTGGCAATATAGTGTAAGATATCCTGTCATGATAAGATATCCTTCAGAAAATTCTGGACTGTTGCTACTCCCGCTAAGAAAGAACATCCTGCAAAGATCACTCTAAGAACACAACGGGCCATCCTGAAAGAAATGAAAAAGAAGATGTGGCCACCAGAAGATGTGATGTAATTTAATGTCTGATTCTGAACTGCCACAAACAGACTGTTTCTATGTTTGATGATTAATATACATGAGAGCACTACTGACACAGCAGAAACAGAACCCAAGCAACAAAAAAAGTAATGCTGGGTCACCGTCATGGCTGGTTGGGACAAAAACGCTCATTAACATGACAGAAATGCCCTTTATCACGTGTCTCTATTGCACCACAACTGGTTAAGGCTAAGTGTGGTTAGGTGTCACATACCTTGTCCTCTCCTTGTCCTTCAGTGTTGTATGCTATAAGGTGCTCTTTAGTATCAAATGGGATGGGCTTGAAACATCCTGCAGCTCCTGCGCCACCACAAAGGCAGAACAGCAGCAGAAGAGGCACCACTGCAAACACAGGCAACTCAGTTATCAGTGTTCATTCAGCACATGGAGAATGAATTTCATTAACAATTAGGTGAGAACCTTTGTCCGTAACACTACTTTAAGGGGGCTTTAACACAGTGTGCACATTTGCCAAAACCGAATGTGTTATTGGCACCCTTTGCAGCCATTCATTTGCCGCTCTGATTGCACTTACATGCACGATTACACTGAAGGCTCACTGGCTCGTAGCATTATCAAAAATTATCACCACTATCATTCCGTTATTGTGTTTTGTTGAACTAATGACATCATAGGCTAAAAAACACAGGTTACTTTACTTCCTGAACATGTGCGGAGCAAAGTTCGAGTTGCTTTCAGGTCCTGTTTACACCTGCTATTAAGATAAGTTTTGTTCGATCAGATCACAAGTAGATGAGGGAGACAAATTCCTGTTTACACCAGGTGTTTTAATCCGTCTCTTCTGTCCACTTTCAACCACTACTGTCCTGATTTCTTGTCCTGATACAAAAGCAATCCGGTCAAATGTGTTTTCAATCTTTCAATCTAAAGTGGTTGAAAGTGGACAAGCTCATAATGTTTTAGACCTAGTTTACATTTGTATTTAGCAGCAGTTCATTTGTGATCCGATCAACCAAGACCGACAGAATGCGCTAGATGTGAACAGTGCCACAGCTCCAGTGCAACTGAACTATGGTACCACCTGGTACAGGTAGTCTCAGGCTCTGTCCTCTGTTCACTCCCACACACACACCCAGAGCAGTTTCACATTAGCCAATTTTTCATGCAAACAGTGATCCGTTTTGAGTGCCTTGCATTTCTAGGAAAACACACATTTTACTTTTAAATCATGGTGCAAAGCATTTCTATGTTGACAAACAGCACATCTAACCACTGTGCGTTCACACCAGACACAGCTTGCATGAATAAATCGTGCTATCAGGCGTGTAGTTGGATGCCTGAACATTGAGTTTACTCTCTTCATTCACGCGCGTGACATTCACTTCAAACAAACTTGACGTAAAGCCGATAAATTTAAATCACTTCTGTCAGGCAGCTCCCAGTCTTGTTGCTGAAATGGCTGACATGCATTGTTTTAGTGGCTGTTTGAATAAGCTCAATGTGTGTGTGTGTGTGTGTGTATATATGTAAATGTATGTGTATGTGTATATACTACTCTCTGGAAGGGTTGAAAGTGAACACCTGTTCAATTTATCATAGACCCAATTATCTAATCAACCAATCACATGGCAGTTTGGTGATGCATTTACCAGGTGTGGACTGGTCAATAGATGTCCTGAACGCCAAACAGAATGTCCATGGGAAAGAAAGGTGAATTTAAGCAATTTTGAGCGTGGCATGGTTGTTGGTGCCAGACGGGCCGGTCTGAGTATTTCACAATCTGCTCAGTTACTGGGATTTTCACACACAACCATTTCTAGGGTTTACTAAGAATGGTGTGAAAAGGGAAAAACATCCAGTATGTGGGCAAAAATTACTTGTTGATGCTAGAGGTCAGAGGAGAATGGGCGACTGATTCAAGCTGATAAAGAGCAACTTTGACTGAAATAACCACTCAGTTACAACCGAGGTATGCAGCAAAGCATTTGTGAAGCCACAACACGCACAACCTTGAGGCGTGATGGGCTACAACAGCAGAAGACCCCACCGGGTACCACTCATCTCCACTCACAAATAGGAAACAAATTTGCGCAATTTGCACAAGCTCACCAAAATTGGACAGTTGAAGACTGGAAAAATGTTGCCTGGTCTGATGAGTTTCGATTTCTGTTGAGACATTCAGATGGTAGCCGACAGAATTTGGCGTAAACAGAATTGTGAACATGATCCATCATGCCTTGTTACCACTGTGCAGGCTGGTGGTGGTGGTGTAATGGTGTGGGGGATGTTTTCTTGCTCACACTTTAGACCCCTTAGTGCCAATTGGGCATTGTTTAAATGCCACGGCCTACCTGAAAGCATTGTTTCTGACCATGTCCATCCCTTTATGACCACCATGTACCCATTCTCTGATGGCTACTTCCAGCAGGATAATGCACCAGGTCACAAAGCTCGAATCATTTCAAATTGGTTTCTTGATCGTGACAATGAGTTCATTGTACTAAAATGGCCCCCACAGTCACCAGATCTCAACCCAATAGAGCATCTTTGGGATTGGTGGAATGGAACATTGGGTGCCCTGGATGTGCATCCCACAAATGGGTCCATCAACTGTAAGATGCTATCCTATCAATATGGGCCAACATTTCTAAAGAATGCCTTCAGCACCTTGTTGAATCAATGCCACGTAGAGAATTAAGGCAGTTCTGAAGGCGAAAGGGGGTCAAACACAGTATTAGTATGGTGTTCCTAATAATCCTTTAGGTGAGTATATATATATATATATAGCTCAAATTGAGTAAAGAGCGTTTTTTTACAACTTACCAGACTGTCCGACCTCATTACTTTCTTCCAAGCAAGATCCTTTTTATTTCTGTTTCTATAAAGTACGAAGACGTATCATACAGCTTCGGGTATCCACATATGATTTTGTCCTCATTGTTACTACTAGAGAAAACTCCTGATTGGTTACCAGGCACAAATGTCCGGTAAAGTTCTTCTTTTCAACTCGCCCAAGCGCCTCAATTTGTGCAGCCGAATGTCTATTAGCGTGCTTTGCATTGACTTCAGATGTAAATCACTCACGTAACGCTTCATTCACATCTGGTGTAGAACGCACTTCTTACAGCAAGAGAGGTTAAATATTGCTACTCACACAAAAGGAGCAGCAGTCCCAGTAACATTAGAAAAACACCAGATACTCCAAATCTAGTGACCGTTTTTTCTGGCAGGCAAACTTTAGATGCGCCACATGTGCAGACATCTATCCAGAAGCATCTGAGAAGCACAGATCTTGCCCTGCTGGTCCTTCACATCACCTTTCAGGAGATTGTCTTGACCCACAAACACTTGGTACACACCGGGCCATAGTGTTGTCTGAGATCTGAATATTGCTGTAGTTTCTGAAAATATGATGTTAAACAAGAAGATTCAGACATGATTGAAGATCTGTTTTAAGGCAAACATTCAATACTAATATATGTTACTTTAGATAACTAATAGGGATGTGACGGATCTTGTGCCATGAGATCTCGCAATACAAAAATTTGATGAGATTTCAAGTAAACATATTACTCAAGCGCAATTTCAATACGTTAACGCTGTTTGAAAGCGGCTCGCTGAGGCATGTGAATATCTCTCAATATGAAAGCTATCTGTGTAATTGTAACTAAGGGTGCTCCGATCAGGATTTTTGGAGCCGATCACCGATCGTCGATCACAGGAAGCAGCACGATGTATCATCACTGATACCGATCTATTTGAAGCTTTCTTTTTATCATGTAGAATTATTTATAGGAAACTTTACAGACATTCATTCTGGGCCTGAATTTTATTTCTGAAAATGTTCAAATTCACCACTTAGGTGATTCTTGTCATATAAATGTATATAATTATCATGATCTTTGATCATGCAGTGCATTTTTTGTTTTTAAAGACAATTTTTCAGGTAGGTCTAACATTAGTATTGAGGTAAGAAATACTAAAGAAATGTAATAAGGAATAAAATGTAAATTAATATTGGTCTTCCCTGAATAAATTAAATTACATTAATCCTTACACTTAAGGTTGCAAAAGTTAGTCATTTAAGAGCAGTATGAGTGTCATTAAGGTTAATCAAATAACACAAGACAAAGAGAAACTCAGAGACAGCAGCAGTTTATTTGACTGCTGTCACTTTAAGAGCGAATACACGGATACGGTTACATGCAATTATGCGAGTCACGAAGGGTGACGTGCATACATGATCCAATACCTGTAATTTAGTACATGTAATTTGTACTCATAAGCTTTTTGTGAGATGGCCTGTGTGTGTGTGTGTGTGTGTGTGTGTGCGGTGTGCTGAGCGGTTTGAACACTGGCAAGAATTAAAAATAAATGCAAATGATAAACTTTAGTGACGATGTGACACTGCCTCGATTGTGCAAGTGGCAAATCCTGTGTCAACTGTGCAGCTCGATTTTACTGCAGATGTGATGCGCTGACGTAAAGCCATTTGAGCATTTTGAGAGGGAAAGAGAGAGCGCGCACACAGTGATTTGCTTTTTATAGAAATAAAAAAAGAGAATGAGATGGTAACCGCTGCATGTCATTCCCTCAGCTCTCACGGCAGGTGTTCCAAGTCTTTATGTGTCGTCAGCATGAGATCGGTTTATGAGATCAGCCTTTTAAGAGACTGCCGATTATCAAAGCCGCCGACGATTTCAACGCGCGATTATCGGCCGATAGAGTTCTGAGGCATTGCCGATCAATCGAGCACTCCTAGTTGTAACCATCTCTTAGCTCTGTATCATGCTTGAAGAAAAATGGTCTCTATTTGCACTTTGAATATTGAGTACTTTGATTATGGTTGTAGTTATTGTTTACATTTGACCTATGATCAATTTGTGGGAAGGAGTTCAGTTAGGAGGTCAAAAGTGTTAGGAGCTCATAAATCATGTGCAGTTCTGAGGTCTGAAAAGACAATCAAAAAAAAGTCAGTCAGTTGAGTTTGCGCAAAACCTTTTACAGTGCTTGAGTATTGTTGTCTTTTACTGCATATGACAGCAAATTCATACTCAGAAACTGAAATGACATTCATTACAAGATGAGTTAAAACATTTCAAATACACCTGCAAACAAATTTCTAGTCATGTATTTCATCATTGAGGATTTCTTAAAAATACTGTAACGTAGTTCGTATGTTCAGGGAAGGAGGAGGCGGGAACCGGTGAACATTTAAAAACTTTAATCAAAAATAAACAAAGAAAATACAATAACGGCGGCAGCCCCTCACGGATGACTGCCGCCTACATACAAAACAAAAACGCAATATAAAATCCAGGCCTGGTCCTCTCTAATGGTCCAGTTCTTTTGGCCAGGCATTCACAACGCTCATCATCATTACCCACCAGCCCGCTCTTACGGTCCCTTGCCTCGCTGCTTGCCACAAATACTATGTAAAAATCTTGTCTCGTTCTCGTGAACCCAATCTCGTGCCTCGTCTCGTCACACCCCTAGTAACTAATAGCATAACTTCATTTATTTTACAGTTTAAAGACCTATTCTGATGGGATGTTGGCTTAATGTGATAATAACCAGAGCTTCTCCAGGATTTTAACGCTGTCCGAATTCAAGCATTTGAAATGTTTTCTGAACAGTGCATTCTTGTGCTTGTAAAGAAAACAACCTCAGACTGCATCCAGTTATTCATTCACTAGTGTAACATGTTCATTGTGCTTTGCTTTTGTTGTGTGAACTTTTAATTTGTAGTCTGTTCTGTGTTCCTGTTTCTCCTCATTAGTCCTTGTCTTAGTCCTTGTGTTTCTAAAAATTTTCTTCCTTTCTGTCCTTCTATTGCATGTTTTTTTTTCTCTGTTTCTGCTGGCTCGCGCTGTTTTGTTTTGTCTAGTGTTCTTTTCTTCTCTGACTGCTGCTCTGCTGGACTCTTGAAAATACTCTGAAATGGAATTGATTAGAGAGGTCAATCAGTTACAATCGACAAGATTTTCTCACTAAGGAAGGGTGCTTCGGGAGAACCCATCTGTACCGGACGGATTCTCATGAAGAGGGACGCATGGAACAACTGGCTGTATCTCAGCCTGGAGGCTCTGTCCGTGGAGGAAGAAGATTTATACATGATTGGATTATTGATGGCGGGGTTCCTATTCTTATTGGCTTTGGGATTGCCCTGACCTATCGGAAGATTGGTAAGTCTGCAAGCAAATTCACCCAGCCGCTGTCTGTGAAATTAAAGAATGCTTCGGGTTCTGTGTGACCGTTTGAAGGAATTAGATCAGAAAGTGATAAGAATTGAGGAACTGGAACGTAACTAACGCAGTCCGGACTGGCGGATACGCAGGGAAGAGTGGGCTCCATCTAGGGGTCAGATCGGTGAACTTTACGGACTGTAACCGGTCTGGCCATGAGGCTGGGACGTAATGTCTAGGAAACTGCACAGTTGACGCGAATGCTGAGGACCAGATCTGATTGATTGATTATGATCCGGACAAATTACCGAAGATCATCAAATGGATTAAAAAATAATAAATTGTATTTGCCTGACCTAATCAACTACCCTCTCTGTGCAAACCTCACTTGTCCCTATCTCTCGGTTGGGAGGTCAGCCGGGCAGCTGTCTGCTATCTTCCCTGTGCACTGCCTTATCTCCTTCAAGGACAAACCATAGAACTGAACAGAAAACATCTGAAGTTATGGCTAACATTACACAGGACAATCTGAGACTCACTCGCACCATACACAACCTACCCGATCCCACCCCTCCAACCTTTTGCCTGTTTATCTATCTCTCCCACTCCATACAAAAAATCCCATCACGTGACCACGTGTACTGTGTCATGTTTATGTTTATGTTTATGTTTTGTTGTGTTTGCTATGTAATGCTTGCTAAATTGCATTCTTGTATTTCTGGAGAGCGAGGCGGCGCTCTGAATAATCTTTATGCCCGGAGGCTTGCTCCAAACTTCATTTCGTTATACTGTACTTGTACATGTGTAATGACGAATAAACTTCAACTTCAACTTCAATATGGACTTATCTAACCGATACGGTGAATAAGCTAAAGTCCCCAAAAGTCAGCGTGGTCCTTTAAGCTTAATTCTTTTTCACTGTACTGCAATTTTTTATGGATCCTGCAGCTTCCAAAAAAACATTTGCGAATCCAGTGGGTCGAAAGAGAACAAAATTCTGATAAACTGGCGCTAAATATCACTAAGAAAAAGTAGGAGAAGCCACTGCATATAATGATTTTCGGATATAATAAACTACTTGCATCTCAGAGCGCAGTCGAAACGCAAAAAAAAACAAAAATTTATCAGATTCAAACAAGCACATACATTTTTAATGTGCACATTTTTAGAATTGATGCACATCTTGGCGTTTCCACACTGCAAAAAATGCTTTTCTTATTTAGTACTTTTGTCTGGTTTCCAGTCTAAATATCTAAAAATTCTTAGATTAAGAATTTTTACTAGATAAGTAAAAATTGTTTTTCTTGTTTTCTGGAGAGAAAAGAAAGCTAAATTATTTGCCAATGGGGTAAAAATTATCTTGTTTGGATTTAAGTCCTCTGTTTAAGATTATTTTTCTTACCCCATTGTTAGATAATTTAGCTTGTTTTAAGCAAAAACTCACTTCATTTTAATATATTTTTTCCCAGAAAACAAGTAAAAAATATCTTATGCTATTTTACTTATCTAGTAAAAGCATATTGATTTAGAGATTTTTTGATATTTGGACTGGAAACAAGACAAAAATAACAAGTAAGAATTGATATGCTATTGATATGTTTCAATATCCCAAAATGAATAAAAATGGGTGGATGGAAACATGATTTCTAGAGACACTGCTTATTCAGTGTGCATAGATGATAAATATGGATGCTGATATGGATTTTGATGGAAGAATTAAATTACAGCCTTTCTCATCAGTTTCAATCAATCAATCAATCAATCAATCAATCAATCAATCAATCAATCAATCAATCAATCAATATACAGTCGGATATAATTAATGCACATGAATCATATGGACTTCTTTTATGTGGTGTTTGATTCTGACAGCTACAATCACCATCTTCTTATTGTTAAAACACGATCATGATTACAGTGGCTGTGATTAATCTCGGAAAGCATGGTTAATAAAGTATTTTAAAATCTTAAAATGTACACACAAGACAAGACAATACGTTTCAGTCATATTTTTCATTACCGCTGAGATGCTCAACACGCCATGACTCCTTCGTTCTTTTGGTGTCCACTTTGAAACCAAAGGGTGCTCCATTGGGGAAATTATCTTTGTCCTCAGCCGTGACATAAACCACATGCTCTTCATAGCACAGTCTTTGAGACTGATGGATCAGCACAGGACAGTGGTCATTAAAGTCCTTTACTTGAATGGCAATGGTACCTGTAGCAGTTCTTGCTGGAGTTTCTGTAACAGAAACTAAACATTCCTATCATGAGTTGCAAAGACTCTTTTTAATTATTTTTTATATAAATGCTTTTAATAATAACCGACAATGCAAACTTACCACTTACCATTGGTGATGCAGATTATGTGGGCATAATATGTTTGATTGACTAGAAACTTGGACTCATAATCTGGAATTTTATTGAGTCTAATATCAGCAGTCCTCTGATCTATAATTAGCCAATTGTCAACATCTCGTCCTTTTGCATACCTAAAATTAATTACATGAGTAACTTTATTACAGCATCTGAACAAAACCACATTCTTGATTATGTTGATAATTTTCACGAAATGTTTGTAGTCTCACCTGACGTTATTAGCAATTAATAGTGTGTCGCTGTCAAATGCTGCGTAATTGGTTATGACTTCATTTAAACTAATAGTGCTTCTTTTTTCAGATATGGTGATGACTTTGACCGCAGGTATGAAGCGGGGGCCCTCGGGCTGGTTGATCACATTGACTCGGATGGTGTACGTCCTGCTCTCTGTTATGACTACTGATGAGTGATACTCTGCCTTGTTAGAGACCAACACCTGCAGCCCGATTTCCTTCTGCTCTTCATAGTCCAGTTCCTTTAAAAGCAAACAAAGGGTGAAAAGCAGGAAATGGGGGATGCAAGAATATAGGACACTTCCTGCTGCTTAACATTTATTCCTGTTCCATGAGGTCTGCTTATAATGCTGGTAAGATTTTTACATCAAAAGTAATCATTAAAAATTAATTAAAAAACAAATTTTCTACCCCGTTTTGTGCAAGGGAAAACGTCTCGGGTTACGACTATAACCCTTGTTCCCTGAGAAAGGGAACGAGACACTGCGTCTAAGACACTTTGGGGACACTCCCTAAGCAATAGCGTCTCTGAAACATGAATGAAATCATGTCCAATTCTGACTGGTGTTGCGTCATGACGTAGTATGTGACGGCATACACGGAAGTTACTAAAGGGAAGCCGGCACATATTACAAACAGCCTCGCGATGAAGCAGGCACTCCAGGTGAGGAGGTGTGGCGACAAGATGCAGTGTCTCGTTCCCTTTCTCAGGGAACAAGGGTTACAGTCGTAACCCGAGACGTTCCCTTTCGAGGGAACTCGAACTGCGTCTAAGACACTTTGGGGAATGAATACCCACTATGCCGCACCGAGGCTAATGCCAACCCAAATCTGGGCACATTCAGGAGGCGAGCACTCTGGCACCGGGCGTTGCAGGGAGATGCAGACTATAGAATCTTATGAAGGTGTGCGGGGTGGCTCACCCTGCCACAAATCTCGTGAAGCAGAACTCCAGAAAGGAGGGCAACATAGAACACCATGCCTCTGGTGGAATGTGCCCTCACGGCTATGGGTGAAGGCAAATTGCGCACCTGATAAGTCATGCTATAGCCTGGACGATCCAGTTGCTAATAGTCTGCTTAGATGCAGGCAGCCCTTTCTTAGGTGAGCCGAAGCACACCAACAGTTGATCTGACTTCCTCCACCGCGCAGACTTCTCTAAATTCTCTGTAAATTCTCAGTGCTCTGATGGGGCAGAGCAGGTGAAGTCTCCCTCTTCCACCGTCACATGGGGCGGAGGATGGAATGCCTGAAAAACCACTGACCGTGCCGTACTCGATGGCACCTTGGGCACATAGCCCGGTCTTGGATGTAAGATGGCCTTAACTCTGCCAGGGGCAAACTCCAGGCAAGTTGGCGTAACCGCCAAGGTCTGAAGGTACCCCTCTCCTCAGAGAAGTGATAGCCAGGAGAAAGGCCACCTTAAGGGTCAGGTTCTTTGCCTCAGCCAACTCCAGTGGTTCGAAGGGGGCCTCAGCCAACCCCTCGAGCACCACTGCCAGATCCCAGGTTGGAACTCTGGAACGAGTCGGAGGCCTCATCCTCCGAGCCCCACGGAGGAAACGTACAACCAGATGGTGCTTCTCCAGAGGCCCATCACTCACAGGAGCATGGAAAGCCCTAATGGCAGCCATGTACACCTTGAGTGTGGACGGGGTAAGACCCACACAGAAGCGATCTTGGAGGAACTCCAGCACTGAAGCCACTGGGCAGTTAACTGGGTCCACCTCACGCTCTCTACACCAAGTGGCAAACACATTTCACTTCAGGCTGTACAGTCTCCTCGTAGAAGGAGCCCTAGAGCTGAGTAAGGTCTCAATAACAACTGCCAACAGGCCAGCCTCTAGGTACCGGGCCCCCTCAGGGGCCAGACCCAGAGGTTCCACAGCTCTGGCTGGGGGTGGAATATTGTGCCTCCTGCTTGAGACAGCAGATCCCTCCTTAGAGGGACCTGCCACGGGGGACCTGCCAGCAGAGTCACGATGTCTGAGAACCATACTCGGGTCAGGCACCGGGGAGCTACTAAGAGAAGGCTGATGCCCTCCCGGCGGACCTGCTCCAGAACTCCTGGGAGCAGAGTGATCGGGGGAAATGCGTGACAGACGCCGCCTTGCCACGTCTGTACCATTGCATCCAACCCCAGTGGGGCTGGATGCATGAGGGAAAACCACAGTGGACAGTGGGACGTCTCTCGAGACGCGACCAGATCCACATGGCCTCCACCACCTCACCATTCCCCTGGCCTCAGCCTCTGCCTCAATAGGATGTCTGCTCCCTGGTTCTGGTCCCCGGGGACATACATCGCCCTGAGAGATGACAGTCTCCCTTGGGATCACAGGAGGATCTGGTGAGCCAATCTGCATAGAGGGCGCGACCTCAGATGATTCAAATACGTGACTACCGACGTATTGTCGGAGCGTATCAGGACATGGAGGTCGCGGAAATCCGGGAGAAAGCTCCTCAGAGCCTTGAACACCGCCAGCATCTCCAGGCAGTTTATGTGCCAGGAAGAATGCTGGGCTTCCCACAGACCTCTCGCAAAGCGGCCGTCCATGACCATGCCCCAACCAGTAAGGGAGGCGTCTGTTGAAACGGATTCCCGGCAACAAGATGCTCCTGAGGACCTGTCAGATAGTGCGAGTATCGGATTCTCCGCCCCATGGGAAGAAGCCGTAGCGCAGCCGCAGTAAGGGAGAATATCGGAACTGTCAGAGGATGACAGGGAAGATGCCTCAGTAGTCCCATGTCTCCCTGACAGATCCATCTGCGAGCCCCACACCTATGCGTCGCCAGAGCCGTGAGGCTTGCGAGGCTGGCCAGCCTCATGTTTTCCTACGGGACAAACAACACCAAATAGACAGACCGAAACAGTGAGCGTCTTGCTGAAGAGCGAAAGCGGTTTGTAATATGTGCCGGCTTCCCTTTTGTAACTTCCGTGTATGCCGTCACATACTACGTCATGACGCAACACCAGACAGAATTGGACGTGATTTAATTCATGTTTCAGAGACGCTATTGCTTAGGGAGTGTCCCCAAAGTGTCTTAGACGCAGTTCGAGTTCCCTGCTTTGAAATAAAAAATGACTGCTTTATCGGTTTACCTTATTGAGAATCAGGATGCCTTCATTGGTCTTCTCGTCTGTGGTTATGGAGAAATAATTGGCCTCGTTTCCTGACACGATTGTGAAGACAGCCAGCCAGTTGTCAGAATAGATGAGATCAGCATCAATCGCTTGAATTCTCGTAACTTCCACAGTTTTTATGTTTTCCTTAACGCTGCACTCATACTATAAACCAAAGAAAATGATTACACATATATTAATAATTAGGGTTAGATCACACTAAAATGAAAATGAAGTCATCGCTTACTCACCCTGGTGTTGTTCTAATGCAGTATGCCATTTTTTTTTCTTTTGGACCACAAAAGCAGAATAATAATAAAAAAATTCTCCCTTGCACTTTTTCATATAATGGCAGTGAATAGCAACCAGCATCAAGCTTTTAAAAAAAAGAAAACAAAAGAAAAGCATCCTAGAATGGTCAGTTATGGTGAAAAACAAAGCGAAAATTAATGCATTATTCAATAAAATCCAATAAAAATACACAAATACTTTTTTGGGATTTCTAGATGTTGTATTTCATGATTTCTCACAAATGTTGTGCTTTTTCTGGGTGAGTCAGAGTGAAGTCATGGTGCTAAAAGAATCTCATGAACATGTGCCATGCATAGAAGACCAACAGGATTTTCACATTTTATCAGGATTTTCGTTAAATAATACATTAATTTTCTGTTTGTTTTTCACCAAACCTATACCCCCAGATTACATGGAATATACGACGGTGTCGGCTGGGATCGTGAATGAGATGCTTTTGTGTCTTTTTAAAAAGCGTGATGCTGGTCGCTATTTACTGTCATTATAAGGACGAAAAGTAGTGGGGCATTTTTAAAAATCTCCTTTTGTGGTCCAAAAAGAAAGAGTGGCATACAACAGCAGGGCGAGTAAACGAAGACTTAATTTTCATTTTAGGGGTGAACAATCCTTTAAATTATCAGTTAAATGCCCTGTCATTTTAATGCTTGTGGCATGTAATATAAATATGTAATATAAAATATAATGCATGTGTTTTTACAAGCTCCCATTTTTATAAATTTAACCTCAACATCACATCATGAACTTAAGATTTTAAGTCATTTGGTATATGTTGCAGTGGTTCTAGCTGATCCTGAGATGCAGTGATACTTTAAAAAGAAATCTTACAACGTTGTTCTTCAAAGTAGGAATGTTGTCATTGACGCCAAGAATTGTGATGACAGCTGTCCCTGTCCCTGTATTTCCATTTACATCTCCTTCTTATCGGTTCCTTTAATGGTCAACTTGTATGAGTCTTGTTTCTGTGATGAGAAGTTTTAATGTTAAATTAATTATAAATTGCAAACACAATATTTTAAACTCATGTCAGTGACTGTATACCTCTCTGTCTAGCGTGTTATGCCTGACGCCATCACACCAGTCATTGAATTAATGTAGAACATGCGCAGAGTCAATATCTTCAACAATGCTGTAGTAAACGATTGCATTTTCTCCTTCATCTGCGCCGGTTGCTGTGACTGTCACTACAGACGTGCCTCGAAAATGACATACAGAGAAGGGTAGAGATGGCACATCTTAAATACAAATAAAAGTATTCAAAAGTGTTAGTCTTATATAGTGGGAAATGTATTTTGTTTGTTTTTCTTTGTGTATATATTGGTGCATTTATTTGTGTTTTACTTGTTTTAATACTTCAAATGAAACTAAAAAAATTTGAAAGGTTGCCCAGGCAACTAGATTAAATAAAGGCAGCGGCTGAGTGAAAATAGTGATCAATATATAGTAGTATAGTATATAGAGAATAGTGAATAGTTATTCTATTTACACCATGTAAAGCAGCAGTTCTTTACAATACGTGTAAATAGTAATTACATTAATTTATACTTTATTTTGACAGATACATACTATTTGCACCCCCAGTATTGTTGTACATACACAGGATGCAATAATAACCGAGTGTAAATTATTATATCATTTTATATATTTTATTTGTGATTTTTGAGATAAAAATGACTGAATTTATGTGTGGTAATTTCCAGAGGTTTGCATGTTTTTTTTTTCATAATTAGGATACCACATTTACTATATTATGCATCATGTTAGATGCACAATAGTCACACATGACAATAGAACAACAAAATGCATAAATCTTGTTTACTTTGGTGTCTTGCCATTATTTTGCAGTGAAATTACAGAATTATCTCAAAAATGCATTGTTGATTTTCAGTGTATTTAGTAATTCACCCTTCGCTAAGCTCCCGCCTCCTTAGTTACTGTTGCTACACCTGACAAGCTTATGCACCTGGCACGCCTATGTTTACAATCGTGTCAGACATTCCCAGGGCGATAATTAGTCATTTTTAGCGAACACAGGTGAAATATCTGAGAGAGCAAGACAAAGGGACTGCAGTATGCAGTCGAGGATATATCCACAGCATAATATGCAACCGATTAGAGAATACTTTCATCAAAATTGAAGCTAAAGCCTATAGGTCCCAGCCAAGCAGCAGCCGCCCATACGCATGTTCATGCACAGCAGGGTAAGTGAAATTAGAAAATAATCTAATAATTATAAATCAAACAGCTTATCCATAAATCTTGTGGAATAAACACTTACATTAGCCTGACCACTTTGCAATGATAACATTCTCCCGCTTACATTTTTAGCGCCGCCAGGTTACTGCACACACTTCGTGGGGTTAATCTCTACGGACCTGGCAAGAGCCAGAAACGCTGAGCCATACATCAAAACCCCAGTTACTGAAATACAGCCTTATAACAGAAATTCACTCTCTCAAACATGGTGTTTTATTAATTTTATAAACACAGCCACTGCAACAATCCTTATGAAGGTCTTAATTTGCAAACAACTTGTCTAAATAAATTACAATACAAAACTAATAAATAAATACAAACCCGAATCCAAAAAGTTGGGACACTGTATAAATTGTGAATAAAAACAGAATGCAATGATGTGGAAGTTTCAAATTTCAATATTTTATTCAGAATACAACATAGATGACATATCAAATGTTTAAACTGAGAAAATGTAGCATTTTAAGGGAAAATAAGTTGATTTTAAATTTCATGGCATCAACACATCTCAAAAAGTTGGGACAAGGCCATGTTTACCACTGTGTGGCATCCCCTTCTTTTATAAGTCTGCAAACGTCTGGGGACTGAGGAGACAAGTTGCTCAAGCTTAGAATAGGAATGTTGTCCCATGCTTGTCTAATACAGGCTTCTAGTTGCTCAACTCTCTCTAGGTCTTCTTTGTCACATCTTTCTCTTTATGATGCGCCAAATGTTTTCTATGGGTGAAAGATCTGGACTGCAGGCTGGCCATTTCAGTAGCCAGATCCTTCTACGCATTGATGCAGTATGTGGTCTGGCATTGTCATGTTGGAAAATGCAAGGTCTTCCCCTGAAAGAGACGACGCTCTGGATGGGAGCATATGTTGTTCTAGACCTTGGATATACCTTTCAGCATTGATGGTGCCTTTCCAGATGTGTAAGCTGCCCATGCCACATGCAATCATGCAACCCCATACCATCAGAGATCCAGGCTTCTGAACTGAGTGCTGATAACAACTTGGGTTGTCCTTGTCCTCTTCAGTCTGGATGACATGGCGCCCCAGTTTTCCAAAAAGAACTTCAAATTTTGGTTTGTCTGACCACAGAACAGTTTTCCACTTTGGCACAGTCCATTTTAAATGAGCCTTGCCCAGAGAAACGCCTCGCGCTTCTGGATCATGTTTAGATATGGCTTTTTTTGACCTATAGAGTTTTAGCCGCAATCGGCGTTAATGGCACGTGGATTGTGTTCACCGCAATGTTTTCTGAAGTATTCCTGAGCCTATGTTGTGATTTCCATTACAGTAGCATTCCTGTATGTGATGCAGTGCCGCTTTAAGGGCCCGAAGAGCACGGGCATCCAGTATGGTTTTTCCAGCCTTGACCCCTTACGCACAGAGATTGTTCCAGATTCTCTGAATTTTTGATGATATTATGCACTGTAGATGATGATAACTTCAAACTCTTTGCAATTTTTTCTCTGAGAAACTCCTTTCTGATATTGCTCCACTCATTTTGGCCGCAGCATTGGGGGAATTGAGTGATCCTCTGCCCATCTTGACTTCTGAGAGACACTGCCACTCTGAGAGGCTCTCTTTTATACCCAATCATGTTGCCAATTGACCTAATAAGTTGCAAATTGGTCCTCCAGCTGTTGTCCCTTATATGTACATTTAACTTTTCCAGCCTCTTTTTGCTACCTGTCCCAACGCTTTTGGAATGTGTAGCTCTCATGAAACCAAAAATGAGCCAATATATTGGCATGACATTTCAAAATTTTATGTTATCTATATTCTATTGTGAATAAAATATAAATTCATGAGATTTGTAAATTATTGCATTCCTTTTATTCACAATTTGTACAGTGTCCCAACTTTTTTTGGAATCGGGTTTGTAAATAAAGCTACAAGACAATCATTTTTATAGTCTATATACTGAATCATATGTAATTTGCATCATAACCTAAAAAGCTTTTTCCAGTTCAAGCATGCAAACGTGAGGTATTTTTAATTCACTAATCCACATTAGGTTTAAGATGGCACTGCAAATCAGACCTCCTTGAGTATAATTACTTCCCGCTAAGTTCTGGACCATGTACCCTTCGGTACATTTACACGGTACTTGTAATGCAGTACGCACCCTTAGGTTTCATTCTCCTATTCACCACACGGCCAAGATTTTAGTTCAGAGATTATGGACAAGTAAACGGAATGGGATGATCCCAATTTACCTGATGACCTTTTGAGATCCTGGAAGGGATGGAACTTAACTCCCTGGGTTAGCAAGTATTTCACTTACCCGCTGTATCACATCCTCAGACATTGATCAGTCTCACACCAGCAGACAGATTCACATAGTTTTTGCGACACTTCCCTGAGCAAGCTTATGGGTCTGTTGCCTACCTACGTACTGAGGAGAACAGTGGTCCCATCCAGTTAGCTTTTGTACTAGCAAGATCTAAGGTTGCTCCAAAACGACATCTGACCATTCCCTGACTAGAGTTGTGTGTGCTGCCCTGAATGGTGTCCAGTTAGCTAAACTCTTGCGCAAACTGAGCTACTCCCAAAGATCAATACAGTGACACTATGGACAGATTCCACCACTGTTTTAGCCTGGCTCAAACTGAGTCATTTCGATTCAAGGAATGTGAATTTCTTTTTTTTTTTTTTTTTTTGGAGCCCGATAGAGTGCCAAAATTCAAGAGCTGACTGAAGAATGTACCTGGCTATATGTGGATTCCAGCAGTAACCCAGCCGGATGACCTCACCCGATGTAAAACTCTTTCTGAACTATCAGTGCCAAACAGATGGAGCCAAGGACCATCATTCTTACTTAAGTCTGAACTAGCATGGCCTATCACTCCTTCTACACAACCACCTGAAATCAAAGCAGAGCAGCGTAAGGGAATTTTCTGGGGCCTTTTATGACAGAAGTGGCTGTTGCTGACATTCCTGACCCAACCACACACAAAACCTGGAGCGAAGTTCGTTGAGGCCACAGTTCAGGCAAAGGGTTCAGGCTCTCCACCATCAGCAGTGGACTACTAAACCGCAGAACTGCATATCTTACAGAAATCCCAAATTGATAGTTTTCCTGATGAGTACAAATTGCTAAAAGCTGGTAAATCTGTACATTCCACTAGTCGCACTGATTGCTCTGGCCCCCAGAGTCTGACGACTCTCTTGCCAGCTTATCAGAGTGAGTGGCTGTTACGTGTACGAGTTGAAGGACTTGAGATATCATTGATACACCCTGTAGTCCTAGACCCACATCACTGGGGTTACTAAAGTTATTGATCCGAGACTATGATGGTAAACTCTGCCATCCAGTACCTGGAAAGAGTCTTCAAGAGATAAGGAGAAACTTTTGGATACTGAGAGGACGGGAGCTATCCATAAACAACAACATCTGTGCAAGGACTGTGAAAAATAGAAAACAAACCAATTATTCCCAGAATGGCAGATCAACCACTCAGCTCGACTCAGACTACTCAAACCTCCATTCTACAGTACAGGTATTGACTGCTTCGGGCCATTCCAAGTTAAGATTGGCAGACGATGCAAAAAGGAGTGGGTAATCATCTTTAAGTGTCTCCACAAACACGGGAGTGTGCATCTAGACCTCCTTATATCTATGGATACTGATTCCTTTCTGATGGCTCTTATGGAGGCTTGTAGCTCACACGTGGCACACATCGAGCTATATTCAGACCATGGTACTAACTTCCATGGAGGACAGAGAGAATTGCAAGAAGCCTTTGCATCGCTTACTCCACAGATTCAACTCACATTTAGCTAAACAAAAGATTTCTTTCCACTTTAACCCACCTGGAGCCCCACACTTTGGAGGCATGTGGGAAAGAGAGAAATTAGGCCAGTCAAGACACCCTTCGTGATCACAGTCAGTAACTGAGGAAGTTCTCCAGACAGTCCTCATTGAGGTGGAGGAAATGCTTAATAGCAAACCCCCGGGTTACACACTTCAGTAATGTAGCTGACTTTTGACCCTGTTACAACCAAGTTATCTGCTCATGGGGCGGCAGGATAGTTCACTACCACTTGTAGTTTATCCCACTACAGAGCTTATGGGTCGACAGAGGTGGAAGCATAGTCAGGTTCTGGCCGACAGTTCTGGGTCAAGTTTCATCCAGCACTACCTGCCTACACTACAGACCCGCAACAAGTGGTAACGCAGATGTAAGTGACATTTCTACTGGAACTGTGGTAATGCTCATCGATCCACAACTATCACAAGCATTGTGGTTGGTACAGCAAAGTTGTGGAAGACCTTCCCAGGTTCTGATGGCCATATCAGAGCTGCAGATGAAGGTGAATCCATAAGATCTATACCCGGCTTTGTTGCCCACCTGATCCCACTTCCTGCATTCACAGATCAGGAGAAAACTTTATAGCCCCTTCAGACTGATTAATACCAACTGATTAGTACAAATATGCTTAGCATATTTGGGGACGGCAGTGTTAAGTAAAGTTTCATCCAATCAGAGCTCTGTTTACTAAGTGACATCAGTCAATGCCTAGCAGTCAGCAAGAGGACGAACTGAATGCTCCAAATGCAAGAGATTAATATATCCTTTTTCCTTCAGTAGTGGGCTTATTAATGACACAAATGTAAGTTGTTTATTACCTATTATCCTGTGATCATTTTGGTGTGTTTGTGCCAGATTTGTGTACTTTATTGAGTTACACACAAAAGCTTGTTTGTTTACCATCAGCACAAAGTTCTCGCCAGCGCCTAAGTTCACTCGTAAATGTGGCATATAACTAATGCCTAAGTACTTTCATAGTGTGAGTAATATATCTGGATGGTGATTTATATTGTTATTTGTCTATATTTGTATATATATTACGTTATGTGCTGTTTGTTATATCGGTCGTTACGCCTGTAATGACACTATAATGCATGCCTCTCTCATAATAACTCACTTCAAGTGTGTACTCTAGACATCATCTTGTGGACTAACTATCCAAGTACTGCAAACAATCCTTTAATAATGTAACCAGTTTATTGCTATGTGAATGTTTGCAACTGATTATGTATATCTAATATTTATTGTTATTCTTTGATATTTCAGACCACTCACTGTAACCATTCAAACTGAATCATCAGTAAACACCAAATCTGCTCTCAATTGAGTCTTATGTGTTCTTGCCCAACACACCAGTGCAGATACAAATAGGAAATACTCTTCCAGTACAAATACAGTCCTCAACTAAATCTCCCAAAATAACGGCAAAGGGCGGCATCAGCACCGCTGCTTAGCCCCGCCCACTGATTCACATACATGGCATGCAATATAACAGGTAGCCTAAGTAACAGGCTCACTACAAGTAAACCAGATCGAGCTACCAAGCAATAAACATGTCGGTTGAGGATATACTACTGCACTCGACATGTAATGTAATATGTAATAACTGTGTTAATTCTAATGCCTGATCTGAAATGTGATTCATGTCAGATGTGCTTTTGTCTGTGTCTCACTAAATCAAACCAGTGACTAAACATCAACTTGCATTGTTTCTCTTAGTAGGATGAAAATAATCTGTTATTTAATGGTGATTAATTTCTAAAGAAAAGCGATCAAAAAAGCTCCCTTTGCAATCGTTGGAGCTGTCAATCAAACAGTCGCGAGTTTATCAGTGATCGTTTATCAGTGGCTCCCATTTTATTCAATGAATCTCTTAACTATATCACGTTTGCACTGTTAGTGAAGATGAAAGCATTCGTTAGTGTACAGAAATTGCAATGATGAGATCACTGCTTTCATGCGCTCAACATGTCTGTGATCGGCCACAATGATCATCTCTGCATCCTTTCATGCCACAATCAATATAATGCCATAGTTCTAAATATAATGCCATAGATCTAAAATGTAATGCAACATTTTTTACAATTAGTTAACCATGAGAGCTGTAATAGTAAAAAACACACTAAAAAGAGAGTAATGCTTTCATATTTCAAATGGAAAGATGTTAGCCAATCACAGCAGTGGGGCGTTTACACTGAACTCTCACAGCAGACACCCCTTAAAAACAGTGTTCAAACCAGAGGCTAAAATCAGGGTAGGAAAATGCCTTTTATTTATAAATTATGAAAAATGTTTGATGTAAAAATATTCTGACATTATAAGTTCACCCCAGGAAACATCATAAAACAATAAAATAACACCGTTCATGACCCCTTTAAACCAGCTATTCATCTCACCCGCAGCGCCACCTAGAGGGCCACACAAAAACTTTAAGCTTTTCAACTGTGGGTCGCGAGGGCTGTGGGACCACACAGGTTATCAAGACACCGAATGACTACTGTTATCCATGAGACACTTACAATACACCATCCCACCACTAGTGGCAGTAATGCCTCAGTTAGTTATTTAACAAACTCCAATAAGCAGAAGACACTCAGCCAACTGTAGCCTGCAGCAAAAGTTATGGAGAAATTTTTAAACGGAAAAGGAGGCCACAAAGTGGGTACCAACCCAAAAGTAAAGATTTTTGCCGTAAGTACAGTCCTCACTTCATTAAGTGCTAGAAAGAATAAAAAGCAGAATAAAAAAAGCAGCCTCTTTGCAACTAGACGAGTCTACTGATGTCACAAATGCTGCACTGCTACTGGTTTTTGTTCGCTATCGTTGGGACAGTAGTTTGCACTGAAGACTGTTTTCTGTTTACTGTTTTGTGGAGAGCTACCCACGGACTACGGCTCAGGAATGTTTCTGCTGCATGGATAACTACTTCACAGAGAACGGACCCACTGTTTTCTTCACCGTGAAAGCCTTGCAGCAAAGAGTTACATGAGGTGATGGATGTAAGTTTGAAAATCATAAACATGCTGTGAACTCCAGATGTTTGGCCAAACTTTATGAAGGCTTGGGAAGCAGATCATGTCCAGCCGCTCTATCACAGTGAGGTGAGATGGCTCTCAAGAGGACTGTGCCCGGTTGCATAAAACACCTTAAGTGAAATTTTCCCTTAAGATCACCCTTAGGTTTCCCTTAAACTTAAGGGTGTTGCAGAAAATAACCCTTAAGTGTCACTTAAGGGTTTCTTAAACTGAAATGTCATAAACCCTTAGAATTACCCTCAAGTGTCTATTTTTTCACTTAAGTAATCCCTTAAAAACCATTAAGTGTTACAATAAAGCCCCTTAACTGTCATTTTCCTAAGTACAGTTTAAGGTTAGGAAAAGAGGGAGAACCCTCTGGACCATCTTAGCGATGAAAAACTGCTTTGAGAATATCGATTTGATCGCCGTGGGATATATGAGATCGCTAACAAACTGGAAGGCGACCTTGATCATGTTACTCAGCGCAACCACTCACTACTCATTACTACCCAGTAATAAGTGGTGTAATTGACGGCACACGCCAGAAATTCAGCACCCCGCAGGCACAAAGATCAGTATGTGAACAGAAAAAAAAACATTCGGTTAATGTGCAGTTAGTGTGTGACCATCTGTGCAGAATAAGTAATGTTGCATCATGGCCAGGGAGTACACATGACTCTAGGATTTTGACAGAGAGCAAGATCGGGAGAGATTTTGAGGCTGGGATGCACGGTGGTCTTTTGCTAGGGGATAGTGGTTACCCCTGCTGACAATGGCTCATGACACCCTTCATGAATCCCCTTAAGGCTGCACAGGCATGTATTTAATAATGTTGCAGATAACTTAGATTTACAAATCATTTAAACTTAAATAACATTAAACTGACTTTAATGTTTTTTTATTTTTTATCTTTATACTAACTTAAAGTTGAAAATTATTAGGCCTAAGTAAAAACATATGTTTGTCTTAACTTATTAATCATATTTTTTCAGTGTACTAAAATGTGTTGTGACTTATAGATAATTATGTTAATCGTTTGATCCTACAGGAAAGATACAACGTGTTGACACACAAGGTCGATAGTTGAGAGGACGATCGGACAGCTTAAACGCAGATTTCACGGCCTCCACAGCGAACTGCGCGTTGAGCCTCCAAGGGCCTGCAAAATTATCTAATTTATTTAATATATTAATATTATATATATGAATGTTTTAGCTATATAGTATTTGTTTTTATTTTTGGTATTTTGTTAATATATTTATTATAATTCCATAAATAAATGCAAAACTTTTCAGACCTGTCATAAAATGTTTTATTCAGTCAATTGATGTGATTATTTTCCCTTGACTTTGTAGCTGCATTAGTTTGTAGAATGAAATTGTAAAGGTCTTGATTTTCCTTCTTTTTAAGTTTTCGATCTCTAATTGCAGTTTTGTCTTTTGTAGCTGTAGGACGTCTCTCTGCAGTTCTAGCACTTCTTCTCTTGTAGTGGTTGGAGAGTAGGCTATTTGTGTCTTTCTGCAATTCACAAGTGAAAAATCAAAAATAATATCGAGGCTGTTCTAAGTCAAAATAACAATAGACTAAAATAATTGTTAACAAAGAAGCAATAAAACTTCACTTTGCTGCCTGGTTTGGTGTACTACTGCCGGTGTTTAAGCTGCTTTGACTGCTGGGAAGATCTAACACGTGAAACAAATACCAATCATCATATTATTTTATTATGTCTGTCGTGATCTTCAAATCGTTTATCATCGTTTATCCAGTTATAAGTTTTATTTGATTTTATTTGACAATAATGTTCTCTCACCCGTGTCATATTCCTCTGGTTGAATCTCAGCTTCACTCTCTAAACCACCAGGGATGCCAGCCAGGACACGTGAGTCTGCCCCAATGATGTCTTGGACCAGTTTAACAGAGTCTGACAGTTCAGAAGGTGGTGGTCCTCCACCTGCAGTTTTGTTATCGTTAGCTCTCTGACTCTGTGATATGGTATCAAAGCGCACTCTGTGCTGAAGAAAACAAGAAACAAGAACTTTTTTTTTTTCTTACCAGTTTTGTTGGACTCCTCTTATGAAGTCTTATTTATTTTTTGCCACCACCACAGAGACGTTTTCATATTTTTTGTATTACTTCCGAAACCATCCTCTTTACACCTAGATTCCGTGTGTTAATTTTCTCCATTATTTCTCCCACTGTTTATTCTTTTTGCAGCAGTTATAATGGGATTGAGTTTGCTTTTTAAAATTGCTTTTCTTTTCCCATATTCATCAAGAAGTATACACTTCTCCTGTGTCAAATTTGGCTTTCTTTTTGTTTTTCTTATTCAAACCCGATTCCAAAAAAAGTTGGGACACTACAAATTGTAAACAAAAAGGAATGCAATAATTTACAAATCTCATAAACGTATATTTTATTCACAACAGAATATAGATAACTATGGAAGTTCACTAAATAAAAAAATAAAGAGTAATTGTGATTTTTTTTTTTTTCTCACAATTGTGTGATATAAAGTCACAATTCTGAGATATAAACTTTATCACAATTATAACTCATATTGTGACAAATATATAATTATAACTCATGAATTGTGAGAAAAAAGTCAGAACTCTTACTCTTTTTATTTTTTTATTTAGTTTTAGTTTAGTTATTTAGTTTTTTATTTAGCTTCCATAGATAACATATCAAATGTTGAAAGTGAGACATTTTGAAATGTCATGCCAAATATTGGCTCATTTTGGATTTCATGGTAGCAATAAGAGGCCCGGAAAAGTTAAATGTACATATAAGGAACAGCTGGAGGACCAATTTGCAACTTATTAGGTCAATTGGCAACATGATTGGGTATAAAAAGAGCCTCTCAGAGTGGCAGTGTCTCTCAGAAGTCAAGATGGGCAGAGGATCACCAATTCCCCCAATGCTGCGGCCAAAAATAGTGGAGCAATATCAGAAAGGAGTTTCTCAGAGAAAAATTGCAAAGAGTTTGAAGTTATCATCATCTACAGTGCATAATATCATCCAAAGATTCAGAGAATCTGGAACAATCTCTGTGCGTAAGGGTCAAGGCTGGAAAACCATACTGGATGCCCGTGATCTTCGGGCCCTTAGACGGCACTGCATCACATACAGGAATGCGACTGTAATGGAAATCACAACATGGGCTCAGGAATACTTCCAGAAAACATTGTCGATGAACACAATCCACGTGCCATTCGCCGTTGCGGCTAAAACTCTATAGGTCAAAAAGAAGCCATATCTAAACATGATCCAGAAGCGCAGGCATTTTCTCTCAGCCAAGGTTCATTTAAAATGGACTGTGGCAAAGTGGAAAACTGTTCTGTGGTCAGACCAATCAAAATTTGAAGTTCTTTTTGGAAAACTGGGACGCCATGTCATCCGGACTGAAGAGGACAAACCCAAGTTGTTATCAGTGCTCAGTTCAGAAGCCTGCATCTCTGATGGTATGTCATTTTTTCACTCGTAGCCTATGACATACCCTGACGCGCACCTCTCCAAATATTTAATGTAAGGAGCGGTTTTACTGCTAAGACAAAGCTGAGATCCAACACCCTGCATTAAAACAATAAAACTCAATCTGAAGAGAAGATCTCACAGAGAAACTGTAGGACACCGCCCTGACCAAAACTCTCTCCCCCCTCTCTACCTCCCTTTCCCCTTCCCCTGATTCAAGTCCCAGAATGCAGATATACTACATATGATTTATCTTGTGAATCTATTGTTTTATCCCTTTCATGTCTGGTGTCTTTTAAAGGTCATAGTGCGATTGGTAAAATGGTCTCAACATCACTGAAGTCACTGATAGGGTTAGAAAGATTGAAACATATGAGACTTGTGTTCTCTTTTTGAGTGGTCTCTCCAAAGATATCTGATCTTCTCCCCAAACTAGGTGTTTGTGTTGCAAATAGTTACAACCCTTTGTTCTGGTCTGGGTATTTAAGGAAGGGTAGCAGGGCTGCCATTTGGGAATATTCTGTAGACAGAGCCCCCATGCAGTGTTGTGTCGGTGTCATAAGAGACACGCACACACACTGTATGTAGTGTGCCAGATATGACTCTTTGAAACTATTTTCATATTACTTAATTGTATTTTATGCTGAAAGTTGTGTACCATGGATTCATGTTTAATTATGTTCTTTAAGTTCTGTCTGGCCAAAATAAATGTTAATCTTGATTTATTCTGTATTTTTCATAAATCATTACTCAAGTAGTGTCGCATGAGGAGTTTTGTAGGAGTTTCCGTAAATCTTTCTGTCAGGGCAGATTCATACCGAGGACCCCATGACCGGAGCATGGCGCTAAGCATGAGGGGCAATCTGATTTCTGGGTGTCACTGTTATTATCAAGTTACATTGCTAAAATTACACTTTCTGTTACGAGTAAAGCGTGTGCGACTCACTTAAAGGTAAAATAGTTCACTCTGTAATCCTCTGTAATATCAGAACTGACTAATTTGCGTCCGTGAGGTAATGTAATTATAATCGCGAGCATTATCCTCTGAGCGACTCCGGGTCCCATGGAGGAACGAGTATTTGAAATTAAGAGATACTAAGAGAAATCAAAGATCTAAATTAAATCACAACTAAACTTATGATCAGCTGTTAAGTTACAAATGTAACAAATGTAACAAAGTTACAAAGAATTGGAGTAAGATCAAATTATTCATGGAGTCAGATTTAAAATTGATGGTCATAAATTAAGTGAATCCAACAGAAGTGCTGAGAAGACGAACACGCAGAAGTCCTTCACCAGGCCGTTAGATTCCGTCCTTGGGCTAACGGATGGACCTTACATTAACAACACGTTGATTCTACGCGGACCGCAAGTGCTGTTGGCTATGCGCCGATTTTCATTTCATTCATTTTCATTCGATTTCACTTCTGCAGAGGAAGCATGATACCCCTGAGGGAGGGTTCTGGCAGACCAATCACAGTGCTTGTGGTCGCATCGAATCGACAGCGTTGTTACATTTTTGGAGAGGTGCGCATCAGGTACGTCAGAGTTCACGCTGCGTGCTACACACAGCCTACGACGTAGCCACGGCATACACTCCACGCAGAAATTGGGCTTTAAGGCAGTAACGATGGATCACGACTACGTGACACACCCACCTGCAGGTAAGATTGTTCATAATGTGTTTAGTAATTAACGCTAGTCAACTATGTTTACCGTTAATGGATAAATGCATTTCTAACTAAACAACTTAATATGTCTGTAATATAAGATGTTCAAGAAATTCAACTAACGTTAGTCTCATGCTGTGTGTGTGTGTGTGTGTGAGAGAGTGAGTGAGAGTGAGTGTGTGTGTGTGTGTGTGTGTGTGTGTGTGTGTGTGTGTGTGTGTGTGAGCGAGACTGTGTGTGTGTGTGTGTGAGAGAGTTTGGTTGAGAGTGTGTGAGTGAGAGTGTGTGTATGTATCTGTGAGTGTGTGTGAGTGAGAGAGAGTGTGTGTATGTGTCTGTGAGTGTGTGTGTGAGAGAGTGAGTGTGTGTGTGTGTGTGTGTGTGTGAGAGAGTGTGTGTGTGTGTGTGTGTGAGAGAGTTTGGTTGAGAGTGTGTGAGTGAGAGTGTGTGTATGTGTCTGAGTGTGTGTGAGTGAGAGAGAGAGTGTGTATGTGTCTGTGAGTGTGTGTGAGTGAGAGAGAGTGTGTGTATGTGTCTGTGAGTGTGTGTGTGTGAGTGAGTGTGTGTCTGTGAGTGTGTGTGTGATTACTGTTCTGTTTTGTGTTGAAAGGTAGCATAAATATGTTAACTGGTTTTCAGTTTCTTTATCTTTACAGATGCTCTGGATGAGGCTTTAGGTTACATCCATGACTTAGAAGCCATGTTGCAAAAAAACTGACCTACCACCCCTACTCTCTTCAGCCGATATTGTGCATCGGACTGACCAAATTAGTTTCTACAACAAATTTCCATCCGAGAGTGTTTTTACTATTTTTTGGGAGTCGATTTCACCATCTGCTTTTAGACTGGTGTACTGGACCAAAGCAAAGAGGGCAGGTGAGGAAGGCTTCCAAGATCCCAGCCCACCACGCATCATGCCATTAATAGATGATGTACTCCATGTGGGTTGCTGTTGGCATGAAGGAGCAGCTCATTGCTGACATGTTTAATGTGAGCATTGCCAGGGTCAGCAGGGTTACCATTACCTGGGCCAATTATCTTTTTATGATGCTAAGCTCACTTCCCCTCACTTTTCCCTGGATAAGTAGGGAAAAGGTTAAGTCCACTATGCCTCTTAAATTCCAGAGGTACTGGACTGCACAGAAATTGCCCTGGAGACAGCCTCATCCCTGACCTTAGTCAGAAACTTTTTCAATTTACAAAAACAGGACAACACTGAAAGTGCTGATTGGAGTTGCTCCCAATGGTTTGGTGACATTCGTCTCACCCATGTACACTGGGTGCATCTCAGATAAGGAGATCACCAGGATCAGTGGAGCCAGGAGATGATATCATGGTGGACAAAGGGTTCCACATTCAAGACCTCCTTGCTGATGTTGGAGCTAATCTCATCACTCCAATTCAGCAAGGAGGAAACAGAACAAACACAAGCCATTGCCTGCCTCAGAATTATAGTGGAGAGAGTGATCGGTAGGGTAAAGTCCTTTCACATCTGGGACTCTCCTGTGTCTCTCACACTGATTGGCAATGTGAATCAGATCTGGCATTAACTGCTGTGTTTTAGCAAATTATCAAGGACCTTTTTCTTTTGAAGAGTGAATGAATGAATGTTTTGTATGTAAATAATGTATAATGTTAGCCTGACAAGCCAGACCCACATATCAAGATGTTGGGTCTGGGAACTCACCATTGGCAGGGCTCAATCCGAGAGGCGGGATAAACGGTTGTCTTTCAAATTCCCTCTGCACGCAATAGGATAGTGTTACAACCAACCAGAACAACGAAGAAGGTGAAGCCGAGCTAGTTGATAGATTAAACTTTCGCTGTATCCGGTCGGCAAAACTCTGATCACATCTTCCTTTCTTAAGAATGACTTCAGTGCCATTCTTTGTTCTTTTCTCAAAGAAAAGTTTAACAAGAAACTCCCAGAGTCGCGGCCAAAGCCGATTCAAAAGACTACTGTTCGCCAGCTTCTTTGTTTTTAAGTAGCATGCGGAACCTCGGCAACTCTGACATCATTGGAATTCGGGGCAGGTAACTCTCATGTAATCCCAAGACTCCGGCCTGGATATGTGCCCAAGGTTCCCACCACTCCCTTCCGGGACCAGGTGGTGAGCCTGCAAGCGCTGCCTTCGGAGGAGGCAGACCCAGCCTCCTGGCGCCTCGCTGACAGATATTTGTAGAGCTGCAGGCTGGGCGACACCTAACACGTTCGCTAGATTCTATAGCCGTGTAGAGCCGGTATCTTCCTGTGTGCTCACTTCCCATAGTCAGTAACACGAAGTGCCGTTCTAAGTGTTGGCTTGCTGCGCCATTCCCTTCCCCATGGAACGGATACGTGTGCTTATATGCTCCAGTCGAGTTCCCCAGAACAGAGAACCCTGTGAGTCCTCCGCAACCCGCGGCAGTTGGATGTGGCGGAACGTCCAATGCCAGGCCTACCACTCTTATGCATAGGTGGAACTTGGGTTAGGTTGGGTTCCATATGTTGTGACCCCCATGGCGGTCCCATATGTGTATTCTCCACGGTACTGCTCTCTACGGCAAGCCTGTGTCTTTACCCCAGCAGAGCCCTCTCTGTCGTCTCAGTGTGGTATTTTTCCTCCGCCTACAATGGCCGGGGCCACCCCTAGGACTTCCGTATGTTGTACTGCCCAAGGCCAGTCCATACGTGTACTCTCCACATGGTAACTCCCTCCAGCCATGATGTGGCTTCCGCAGCGCCCTCCCGGGGCACACTTTCCCAGCATTATCCAATAGTCTGCTGAGTGGGTCTTGCGGAACAGCAGCAGTGACTCTCCTGCGTGAATTTCCCGCCCGGAACAGATGGGGTCTGAGGGGCTCTTGTGGGGCACTGGGAGTGGTAGTAGTAACTATGGCGTTTTCCAAAGAGTTCCCAATTCGTCAGTGATGTCCGACGTACGTCGAAAGTGATCGACTGAAAGGGAACGTCTCAGTTACGTATGGTAACCCTCGTTCCCTGAAAGTATGTCCTGTCACCACAGTTGCTATACCATCACTGCATGGCCGAGTCACTAGTTCGGCTTCTCAGTGAAAAACAAATGTGCACTGCATTTTGCTTCCGCTTTATACCCGTGGTGCGGGACGGAGCGCGAGATGCAAATCTCGCCCGCCAATTCTCATTGGCCTGTTCTCTATATCTCGAAGCTGATAGGGGCTCCCTGAAGTGATCCCAATTCGTCGGTGATGTCAGATGTACGTCTCTGTTACCTCCTTCGGGGTTTATGTTATCTCATGTCATCTCACGTAAACATACACACGACATAAGGTTTACCATTACTTACTTTACAGTTAACTTTAACAGAGTTATAACCGGTGATATGGGTAAAGCTAGCTATAGCAATTTTGTCTTTACTTACCTTTGTAATTGTGGATAAACTCTTCATGGAAGAATTTATATCCCTTGTCCAGTTTGTTCCCTTTAGTGGACAAATGTATCTCCACACTTTTCACCACATCGGCGCTAATGAACTTCAAAAGAAAGGTCAGGCTAGTCGAAAACACTCTAGCTGCCATTTCGTCATCTACAAAGCTACACACGAACTGGGTTTATGCTTCTTTGACGTATTTCTGTTTTTTGTGTAAATGGTCTATTATCATTAAGAAAATATGCTATTTTCACTGAGTGTAAATAGAATCTAGTTGCTATTAACACGGTGTAAATAGCATCTATTGCTATTTGCACTTATTATGCCGCTGCCTATATTCTGTGCAAGGATATACCTTTAATGTAGGCCTATAAATAGTGAAGATTATGCAGTGTTATTTTAAATTTGATTACTTTATTAAAATTTTGTAGCATTTCTATACCAGACTACTACTGTTACCAAAACTTAAGTGCAAATATTATGAGATCTAAACGTCATTAGTTGAAACAAACGCTGGATATTTTCGTGGTATTTAAGCGATATGATCTTATGTATGTGTGTTGATCAGTGTTGAAAATAAATGTCTAAATTAGATTGTTTGAATGATGCACTCACCTGTCCATCCCTTAATGTATTGTACAAGTCAGGATGGGCAAGTGACAGATGCTTGGCAAGGTTTGATGGTCCTCCTTCAGTTTTATAAGCAAAGTAATTCCAAATTTCACTTCTAATCCTCTCTTTATTAATTAGTTTTGGGCATGTTGAGTGAGATTTAACTGCTTTATCCATTTTGCTCCTCCATGTTGTCACATTTGCGGTTTTGCGTCAGTTTGGATAGCGCACTGCCACCTAGCAGTGAACTTGGAAAAAGCAGCATTTACCGAATTAGCAAAATCATGTTAATGTACCATTTTTAATAAAATATACACTGGTATTTTCCCATTTCCAGTATACGCGCATCCCTAGTGCAGCACGTTACAATATTTAGTTCTGATTGGTTAATCGCTATTATTTATAATTTGTTAAAAATAAGAATTTTAAAATTTAATTTACATTATACGTTTTACATAATGCACAACAGTGTTAATGTAATGTGAATGGATATATTTTATTTTTTTCGGGATGCTTTTTTTCAACAAGGAAACCACATCCCCCTTAAATCCGGCCTTGGTCACAGTACATTTTTGTAATTTTCCATACTTTTTAGTTGGAAAATGTCTTTAACTGACTTTTCCAAGTGCATTTGTCATTCACAGGTTGCACATGCATGTGTTTATTTTAGTTAATACCTTTTTCATGGCTGGCAAACAATATGATGCAGATGTGATAAACCGAGCTCTTTCTGCACCATGCTTTCTAAAGTGGCTTGTTACTGTTTTACTGAGCGCTAAACTGCCCCAAACAATTCAAAGTGTGTGTGCTTTTGGACTTCTTTAAAAAGAGTCAATTTAAAAGCGTGATAAATTCACCAATTATCATTTTATGCAGCCGACAGAAACAAAACCACTTGACTGCAGACATTTTGTCAGTGAAAATGTAACATTCGAATGAATTCAGAAAAATCAGCTGTGTAACACTAATTTCATCATGAATGATCCCAATACCTGTTGCGCTCAGCTCAGAAAGCGGATCAATTGTGACGTTAAACACAGGAGGATTATCGTTCTCATCCTCCACCACGATTCTTAAGTCAATATTCTTCTCAGCACAGGTCCCATTCAGATACGTGGCCATCCCTTGAAACTGGAAGACAGGAAATCAACAAACATTAGAACATGTTCAAACTGGTTTATGGTGACATGAAAGTTATGTTGCGAAATTGGATATATTCTCACCATCTATTTGGCAACTTAACTTTTATCATCAGCCATTCACTACTTCTAAAGAAATTCATTTATATTTCCCCACCCTTACACTGTCATAATCCTCCCATAACACGTACCCTTGCACTGTTCTCCAAAACTGCGTTCAATGAGAACAATGAAAAAAGCCTTCAGCTAAACACAACTGGAATATGATAAGCAGTCCTGATAGAGAGGATAAACCATGGACCCGGATTCACAAAACATTCTTGAGAATGAAATTCTTCTTAACTGCCAATTTCTTCTTATTTTCTAACTTAAGAAAAAAGATAAGAATATTTTGTATTCTCAAAACTATTCTTAAGAATGTTCTTATCTTTTTCTTAAGATTGCTCAAATATTCATATTCCCGAAAAGAATGTTCTAAATTAACTTCTTCTAAATAACTTCTTAAAGTAAGGATAACCTCCAACCTATTACTAATAGAACCATGAATGTGGAAGAGTACTCTGAAGTGACACGGATCGATCTTTTACACATATATGACACGTTCACTCAAGCTAGAACTAGCGAGGCAGCACAACACACACAGATACCGGACGCATTCAATCTAGAGAGAGCGCGAGAAAGACAGAGCGCAAATGAATGGGAAGGACCGCTGCATCTTGAGACAGGCTTTTTTAAAATAACGATTTAATGACACAGCGCATTAAAAACAGGACGCAGAGTGATTAACTCCTGTCAAGCCAATCATGGCGATAATAGTCTGCACACTTATTATGATATCTCACGGTAATCTGCAGGCAGTGGAAAAGACGGGCTTTGAGGTCGCTTTGATTCAGTGAGTATTCAGCAATACCTGCCTTTCAATAAAATAACACCAATAACACCTTTAATTTTCTTCTTGAGTAAAACATTAAGATGTTCTTAAGAAAATATTTGAGAACTGAAGAATTTTTCAAGAATTACACTTAGGAACATTCTTACGAACTTAACTTCTTTCTTAAAAGATTTTCGTGAATCCGGCCCCAGTTTGTGCTAAAGATACCAGAATATCATAAAACCTCATTTTTCAGCTAACCTAACCCAATCAGAACTCCTCTCAGTAAAAGCTGTTATTTGCTCGGTCTAAGTGTGTGAACTCTGATCCACAAGCACAAACTCTCTCTAACCCTCCACATTAGCTAGCTGCACTCTCCTTATACTATGATAAGCAAGTCATTTGTCGCCTAGTGATGATCATGTTCATGTAAGCTGTGTAAATCAACTTAAACCCAAAGTATACTTGGTTTTTATTACACTAGCGTTTGTGTACAGTCGAACACGTTGCATTTCTAAAGTATACTCCATTTGTTAGCATGCGCTATCAAATGGAGACTATTTTTGTTTGATTCCTTGTCTTTGTGCAATCATTACAACCACCATTTGTGACATTTTCTAAGCCTACCAGAATTTCTGAGTGTGAGTTGATTCTACAAACCTGATTCGCAAAAAGTTGGGACACTGTACAAATTGTGAATAAAAATGCAATGCAATAATTTACAAATCTCATAAACTTATATTTTATTCACAATAGAATATAGATAACATATCAAATGTTGAAAGTGAGACATTTTGAAATGTCATGCCAAATATTGGCTCATTTTGGATTTCATGAGAGCTACACATTCCAAAAAAGTTGGGACAGGTAGCAATAAGAGGCCGGAAAAGTTAAATGTACATATAAGGAACAGCTGGAGGACCAATTTGCAACTTATTAGGTCAATTGGCAACATGATTGGGTATAAAAAGAGCCTCTCAGAGTGGCAGTGTCTCTCAGAAGTCAAGATGGGCAGAGGATCACCAATTCCCCCAATGCTGCGGCCAAAAATAGTGGAGCAATATCTGAAACGAGTTTCTCAGAGAAAAATTGCAAAGAGTTTGAAGTTATCATCATCTACAGTGCATAATATCATCCAAAGATTCAGAGAATCTGGAACAATCTCTGTGCGTAAGGGTCAAGGCTGGAAAACCATACTGGATGCCCGTGATCTTCGGGCCCTTAGACGGCACTGCATCACATACAGGAATGCGACTGTAATGGAAATCACAACATGGGCTCAGGAATACTTCCAGAAAACATTGTCGATGAACACAATCCACCGTGCCATTCGCCGTTGCCGGCTAAAACTCTATAGGTCAAAAAAGAAGCCATATCTAAACATGATCCAGAAGCGCAGGCGTTTTCTCTGGGCCAAGGCTCATTTAAAATGGACTGTGGCAAAGTGGAAAACTGTTCTGTGGTCAGACGAATCAAAGTATGAAGTTCTTTTTGGAAAACTGGGACGCCATGTCATCCGGACTGAAGAGGACAAGGACAACCCAAGTTGTTATCAGCACTCAGTTCAGAAGCCTGGATCTCTGATGGTATGGGGTTGCATGATTGCATGTGGCATGGGCAGCTTACACATCTGAAAGGCACCATCAATGCTGAAAGGTATATCCAAGTTCTAGAACAACATATGCTCCCATCCAGGCGTCGTCTCTTTCAGGGAAGACCTTGCATTTTCCAACATGGCAATGCCAGACCACATACTGCATCAATGCGTAGAAGGATCTGGCTACTGAAATGGCCAGCCTGCAGTCAAGATCTTTCACCCATAGAAAACATTTGGCGCATCATAAAGAGGAAGATGCAACAAAGAAGACCTAAGACAGCTGAGCAACTAGAAGCCTGTATTAGACAAGAATGGGACAACATTCCTATTCCTAAACTTGAGCAACTTGTCTCCTCAGTCCCCAGACGTTTGCAGACTGTTATAAAAAGAAGAGGGGATGCCACACAGTGGTAAACATGGCCTTGTCCCAACTTTATTGAAATGTGTTGATGCCATGAAATTTAAAATCAAAACATATTTGATATGTCATCTATGTTGTATTCTGAATAAAATATTGAAATTTGAAACTTCCACATCATTGCATTCTGTTTTTATTCACAATTTGTACAGTGTCCCAACTTTTTTGGAATCGGGTTTGTAAATATTATTCAAAATCAATATTTTCAATAAAAAAACAAAAATAAAACGAATTCATGTTCCTCGTAATCTTGAATCAGAATAACTTGAATCAGAAAAGTCTGGGGGTTACACCCAGGAAAATTATTTATACTGTAAGTATTTTAGAACTACGGGGTAATAAATAATTCTAATATTATGATATTTCACTGCGTACCTTTTTGTAATAATAGTTTACAAATACATAAAGGCTTTTTAAAAATTACGGGGTGCTAGTGTTGTCATGATACTGGAATTTCTAACTTCGATACAATACCTAGGAAAGTATCGATATTTGATAGCATTTTTGATACCACGGGGAAAAAAAACGCTGCATATACTTTATACTGCAATAAACCTTTATAGTCGTGCATGAAAGATGAAAGGGCTGCTTACGTGATAAAATGCCGTGTCCTCTCTGTCTAACAATCCATTGAGCTTGACCCAGCCGTTCTCCCTATTAAGAGTGAACAGGTTGGGTAGTTGCTGGTCAGCGCCTGGTCCAGTCAGCCAATATTGTAATTTTGCATCGGTCTCCTTGTCTGAACGGATCTGAAATCAAATCCATTTCATTCTTTAATACAGGTTAAAAAAACAGCATCTGTTAAATGAATATGTCAGTAGTCGCACATACACAACACTACCATGCATTTTTATCTCTAGTTTACTCATCCTAATACTAGTTAATGGTAATTAATAGCAGAACATTTATAAAAGTGCTTATAGCTGTTTGTTCTGGAGATTTTACAAATCACCTTATTATTTCCAGTTTCTCTATTTAAATATAAAATCTTTAAAATGTGTTTATTCCCCAAAAAAACACTTTTCTTACTTAGTATTTCTGACTCGTTTCCAGTCCAAATATCTACAAACTCTTAAATCAAGAGGATTTTACTAGATAAGTAAAATGACATAAGATATTTTTTCTTGTTTTTTGCTTGTTTCTGTTTAAGATTATTTTTCTTGCCCCATTGGCAAATAATTTTGCTTGTTTTAACATAATTTAGAATTGATTTTCCTCCAGAAAACAAGAAAAAATATATTGTCATTTTACTTCTCTAATAAAATCATCTTGTTTTAAGAATTTGTAGATATTTTGACCTGAGACAAGTAAAAAAAAATTAAAAAAATTAAAAAAAAAAGCATTTTTTTGCAGCTGCAGAGAAAAAACAAAAAAATTCAAGTCTTACTTTGTAACGTATTCCAAATTTGTATAATCCTTATTTTCCATCAGTTTGTAGGGTGAGATAATATATTCTCTCTTCTGTTGTTCTCCACATGCTGACGTGTTCAGTATCTACACAAACACAAAAGGACATGTCTATTTTACCCAAATAATGTGATAAACCACACTGGAGAAGCTTTTAGGAGTAAAACAGATGTAAGAATCCAAAACACACGCAATTACATAATACTTTCACACTTTTTCATAATCTGACAGAAATTATGTACAATCATATTCTGCTCAGAAGTTGATATTTACCATGATTCTTCCCTCCTACATATCACGTCTCTCATTTCAACTCATACTCTTCACTGATCCTACACCTTATAAAGCAAAGTATACTAACTTTAGGGAGGGAAAACACTTTAATAGAGGCTACATTGTTTGGGATGATGGAATTAAATCCACAACTATGGGATGGCTGAAATGTGAAAGTAGAAACTAGAAGCAGAAACTAGTGTTAATGAAGTTTGTGTTAGTTTTAATACAAATCATAAAGTGCCAAAGTTGAAAGTTCACCAATTTACATGCAAGAAAAAACAATCATAAACTGAAGACTGCCAACCTTTGTGTTGACTTCCTGAAACTCTGTAATTCCCACCTGAGTAAGATTATGCTCTCTTCCTCTGGAAATCTGCTAATAGTTTAACCAATAATTTCTATCTCTATTAAAAGTCAGTATGAGTGTGACATATCACATATACCATTCTTCAGTATAGCATTGTCTTTCCCATGCCACAGATTTCATTAATAAAAAACTCATAATCCCCTCGCTGACTATCACACATCTGTGTAAGAATGACCACCAGAGAGCGCGCGCACACACACACACACCAGGGTTCGCAAAATCGCCTGCCCGACGTCCCGGGGCTAATGTGTTTTCCAGTTGGGCTACCAAAATGTATCACCGCACTGCCAAACGGGCTATCTTAAATAGTTAATTAAAATTCCTTTCTTGATGTGCGTTGTTCACTCTCTCGATTTTATCTGAAGGAAAAATACAATCGTGGAAGTTTTGATCATCGGTTTCACACCACACGCGAAGAAGCTGTGCGTATGGAGAGCGGGAGCAGCGTGTGCCCATTGTGCTTTCACTGGCAGCATTTTTCACACGCAGCTGAAACACTGCGCTTGTGTACTATACAGACGAGTATCGTCCATTCTGTCACCCTTTCCGCAGTTCTCCTCCGACACCAGTCTGCAGGGCCGTCGCTAGTGGGGTGAAAGGTGGTGACAATTATAGAGGCCCCCAACGCCCCGGGGGCCCCACTAAATCCAGCAGTCATGCTGTATATTCTCATATAAATCATTATAATATACACTCGCCTAAAGGATTATTAGGAACACCTGTTCAATTTCTCATTAATGCAATTATCTAATCACCCAATCACATGGCAGTTGCTTCAATGCATTTAGGGGTGTGGTCCTGGTCAAGACAATCTCCTGAACTCCAAACTCAATGTCAGAATGGGAAAGAAAGGTGATTTAAGCAATTTTGTGTGTGGCATGGTTGTTGGTGCCAGACAGGCCGGTCTGAGTATTTCATAATCTGCTCAGTTACTGGGATTTTCACGCACAACCATTTCTATGGTTTACAAAGAATGGTGTGAAAAGGGAAAAACATCCAGTATGCGGCAGTCCTGTGAGCGAAAATGCCTTGTTGATGCTAGAGGTCAGAGGAGAATGGGCCGACTGATTCAAGCTGATAGAAGAGCAACTCTGACTGAAATAACCACTCATTACAACCGAGGTATGCAGCAAAGCATTTGTGAAGCCACAACATGCACAACCTTGAGGCGGATGGGCTACAACAGCAGAAGACCCCACCGGGTACCACTCATCTCCACTACAAATAGGAAAAAGAGGCTACAATTTGCACAAGCTCACCAAAATGGACAGTTGAAGACTGGAAAAATGTTGCCTGGTCTGATGAGTCTCGATTTCTGTTGAGACATTCAGATGGTAGAGTCAGAATTTGGCGTAAACAGAATGAGAACATGGATCCATAATGCCATGTTACCACTGTGCACCGGTGGTGGTGGTGTAATGGTGTGGGGGATGTTTTCTTGGCACACTTTAGGCCTCTTAGTGCCAATTGGGCATCGTTTAAATGCCACGGCCTACCTGAGCATTGTTTCTGACCATGTCCATCCCTTTATGACCACCATGTACCCATTCTCCGATGGCTACTTCCAGCAGGATAATTCACCATGTCACAAAGCTCGAATCATTTCAAATTGGTTTCTTGAACATGACAATGAGTTCACTGTACTAAAATGACCCCCACAGTCACCAGATCTCAACCCAATAGAGCATCTTTGGGATGTGGTGGAAGCAGGAGCTTAAGTGGCCTGGATGTGCATCCACAAATCTCCATCAACTGCAAGATGCTATCCTATCAATATGGGCCAACATTTCTAAAGAATGCTTTCAGCACCTTGTTGAATCAATGCCACGTAGAATTAAGGCAGTTCTGAAGGTCGAAAGGGGGTCAAACACAGTATTAGTATGGTGTTCCTAATAATCCTTTAAGTGAGTGTATACATTTGTATGCCTGAGAGTTAAATGAAAATCACAAAAACAATTTAGTTAAAGAAGTTTTCCAAATCTCCTCTCTCTCTCCCCTCCCTAAAAATGGTTTAGTCCGATGGTTATTATTTCAGCAGAGAGACCCAATAAAATCACAGTCACCCCAGCTAGTGAACAGAAACAATCAGAGTTGAGGCTGCTCCGAGAACAGCTGAAGTTAGAAAAAGTTACAGTGGAAGTGAAACTGACTGAAATGTTGGGTACAAATAAGGTCATGAAAAGGAGAGAGAGGCCAGGAGAACTGTTTAATAGGTCTATCAAAACGTTCTTTAAGAAGACAGGTCAGTGCACTGTAGCTAGGGAGTCAATTTGATGGGGTGCCGTGTCCCGATCATTTAGCCGGAATAGTACACTAAGAGCCGCCGCTGCGCACTCCGGGACAGTCTCTGCATAGCGGAGCAATTACGGCCGAAAGATTACGCGCTCAAAGTCCTCGTCGTCTTTCAAAGTCCAAAGTCGTCTTTCATGCATATGTGTGTCACAAGGATCACTTGCCAGCTGCTGATGTGATATTTTTAACAACACTGTCAAGAAAACGCGAATACAACTCATTGCTATTGATAGATACATTTATTTGCTTTATTTAATAAAATAGCCCATTATCTTCATCAAAAATGAAGACTGGTTTTATTTTACATTTGACTGCATTTCATTTCCGAATATTTATCTCAGATGTTAGACATCAGACTGACTGGAAAGACATTTTATAGGCCTATTAATATTGCTAGTAGGCCTACTTTTTTAAAAGTTTATTTTATAATTTTACTAATTTCTTGTCTTTTGTTATTTTTTGTTTGTCTTGCATAATTGCTCGATGACTTTAAACATAAGTTATTAATCACTTACAATGCCATTGTAAGAAATCCTTATTAGGTGCATGGCACCAGATGTGGGCTTCCATATCTTACAGGTCGACCGTATATGAGTGGAGGGCTCATCAATGTTTTTTCAGGGGGCCTAGAATTCCCTAGCTACGGCCCTGCCTGTCTGTCTCGTGCCTTTATTTATGATGGGCAGCATAAATCTGCTGTGAATGTGACCGTGTTCCCCTCTGTCCCAAACACATAGTATAACATGCTGTATAGGTAGTTCACATGATAAAAGTAACCTTCTAGTTTTAATAATTTAAACACCTCTGCGTGCGGTGTACATGCTCTAATCTGTTAACATGGGCGCCAGTGTTGTGCCAAATTATTACCCCCCTCATCGTTGAAGTCACTACCTGATTGCCTAATCCTGACCCCACCCTTAATCCTAACCCCTCCCCCACTAAGGTGTCTGTGCGTGCGTGTGTGTGATGCGTGGTTCTATATCCACCGATCGAGGAAAACATGTGTCTAGAACACCTCCTAGTGGTCATTATATAAAACACGAAAGGGTTATTTAAAAAATATTAAATATGGGGTAACACTTTACAATAAGGTTCATTAGTTAACTATATTAGTTAACATGAACTAATAATGAACTGCCCTTATAAAGCATTTATTTATCTTTGTTAATGTTAATTTCAACATTTACCAATGCATTATTAAAATCTTGTTAACATTAGTTAATGCACTGTGAACTAACATGAACAAACAATGAACAGCTGGATTTTTATGAATTTACATTAACAAAGATTAACTAATGCTGAACAGATGTGTTAGTGGTTAGTTCATGTTAACTAATGTTAACTAATACAACCTTATTGTAAAGTGTTAACAAATATTGTTTAATAACTTAGCAACTCTGTGAAACAGTGTATATATAACAGTAAACTAATAAAGCCTATATCCGGTCTTAGCTTGGGTTGAACATATTTAGTGTTGTGTGTGCGGGAAGCTGCACTGACGGAAACAGTGGCGATTTAAAGTCCCAGTGAACCGGAAGTAGCAAGTGAGTTTTCTTCAGTGCTGTGACGTATTTCCAAGTGATGAATATTGAATAGAGGGCAGGGTTTTACTTCAGCGCTCCTCCTCTCCATCTCGCGCTCATAGCAGACTAACAGTTGGGGGGGAGTGGTTACGCCGTCAAACTGACATCATCTGAGAACTTTTCAGATTTTGATTAAAGATTACCACGACAAAAAAAAAAAAAAAATCTGTGTATTAACTTGCACGGATGAATTGTTTACCCTAAGACCTGTAATATGTGCTAAAAGTAATAGGGTCAATTTTGATTTCATGAGGACTTTAAGAGTGTGTTTAGACTATTAAGGAAATGTAATTTTGCCAAAGAACTTACTACTTTACATTTATTTATTTTTTTGTTGCTGAATGAAAGAGATTGCACAGAGACAGAGCTCATAAAGATAATAAATGATATTTGCTTAAATACTGATACAGGCAAAACATCAGTTCTGGTACTACTCGACCTCAGTGCTGCATTCGACACTGTTGACCACAACATATTTCTTGACAGGCTGGAAAACTGGGTGGGGCTTTCTGGGATGGTCCTCAAATGGTTCAGGTCATACTTAGAAGGGAGAGGTTATTATGTGAGTATAGGTGACCATAAATCTGAGTGGACATCCATGACATGCGGAGTCCAACAAGGGTCAATTCTTGCGTCACTCCTATTCAACCTGTATATACTGCCACTGAGCCAAATAATGAAAATTAACAAAATTGCTTACCACAGCTATGCTGACGACACCCAGATCTACTTAGCACTATCACCTAATGACTACAGCCCCAATGACTGTTAACAACTGGATGTGCCAAAACTATCTTCAGTTAAACAAAGACAAAACTGAAATCACTACATTTGGAAACAAAGATGAAATTTTCAAGGTGAACGCATATCTCGAGGCTAAAAGTCTAAAAACAAAAAATCAAGTCAGGAATCTTGGTGTGATTTTGGAGTCAGACCTGAGTTTCAGTAGTCATGTCAAAGCAATAATTAAATCAGCTTACTATCATCTGAAAAATATTGCAAGAATTAGATGCTTTGTTTCCAGGCAAGAGAAACTCGTTCAAGCTTTCATCACCAGTAGGGTGGATTATTGTAATGGACTTCTCATCGGCCTCCCCAAAAAGACCATTAGACAGCTGCAGCTCATACAGAACGGAGCTGCCAGGATTCTGAGCAGAACCAGAAAATATGACTATATCACACCAGTCCTCAGGTCTTTACAATGGCTTCCAGTTACATTTAGGATTGAAGTTGAAGTTGAAGTTTATTTGTCATTACACATGTACAAGTACAGTATAACGAAATGAAGTTTGGAGCAAGCCTCCGGGCCGCAGCCGATTATTCAGGCGCCGCCCTACGCTCTCCAGAAATACAAGAATGCAATTTAGCAAGCATTACATAGCAAACACAACACATAAACATAAACATAAACATAAACATGACACAGTACACGTGGTCACGTGGTGGGATTTTTTGTATGGAGTGGGAGAGGAGATAGATAACAGACAGGCAGACGGATGGGGCGGGTAGGGAATAAGGTCGGGTATGTATGGTGCGAGTGAGTCTGAGATTGTGTTGTGTGAGAATGTTAGCCATAACTTCAGATGTTTTCGAGTTCAGTTCTATGGTTTGTCCTTGAAGGGAGATAAGGCAGTGCACAGGGGAAGATAGCAGACAGCTGCCCGGCTGACCTCCCAACCGAGAGATAGGGACCAAGTGAGGTTCGTTGGGCTAGTTGATTAGGTCAGGCAAATACAATTTATTATTTTTTAATCCATTTGATGATCTTCGGTAATTTGTCCGGATCATAATCAATCAATCAGATCTGGTCCTCAGCATTCGCGTCCGGTCTGTGCAGTTTGATTGCTGGTATTTAACTCACTCAGTGGCATAGCACCTCCGTCCATTGCAGATATGCTCACTAAATTTAAACCAATCACTCAGATCATTAGGATCACATCAGCTAGAAATACCAAGGGTTCACTCAAAGCAAGGAGAGTCTGCTTTTAGCTATTATGCCAGCCGCAGTTGGAACCAGCTTCCAGAACAGATCAGATGTGCTCCAACAGTAGTCACATTCAAATCCAGACTCAAAACACATCGGTTTAGCTGTGCATTTAGTGAATGAGCACTGTGCCACTGTACGTCCGACTGATTGCACTTTATCTCATCTATGCATCAGCTTTTTTATTCTTTTTATAACTGTTTTAGTTTACCTTTGTTCTTATCTTTGGTTATTGTTATTTTATCTATACATCATCATTTTATTATTTTTAATTCATTTTATAACTGTATATTTCTATTTCTTAGCATCTGTTGATTATTATTTCTGGTTAGGGCTGTCTGACTGGAAGAAATTGGGAAAGGAGAGCAGTGTGCTTCGCCTTCAAAGAAGGGAGGCCCATAGGTAATGTCCCCTACAGGAGCCCATTTTGGACTGATTTGTAAGGTCCAGGAGACATCGCGTACCCGAATTCACTAGAGAGAATCAGGCAGATAGGGATCTATTTATTATCTTTTTAAAAAAATGTATTCTCTTTATAACTGTTTTAATTATCCTTGTTTTTATTTTTAATTATTACACATGGCATTCTTATTTCCTACGCATATGTTATCACTATTTTAATTCATTTCTATGTAAAGCACTTTGAATTGCCATTGTGTATGAAATGTGCGAGAGAGAATGTTAAGAGGCGCATGGATTTACACTGGTATTTCAGTTCTGTGATCCAAAAAGACAGGTCAGGTTAGAAATTTCAGTTCAGTTAAAACCAAATATACATGTGTTTTTGTTTTTGATTGATATTTCGACTCCAGTCCAATTTTGTACATTAAAAAAATAAATAAATAAATAAATAAATAATGTTTTTTTTTTCTATTTGGGCTAGTTAAATTCTTTTCGGGCTACCAAAATCTCAAGAGTGCCTGCCCGAAGGGCTACCAGGCATTTAGAAATTTTGCAAGCTCTGCACACACACACACACACACACACACACACACACACACACACACACACACACACACACAGAGTTGTGAAGATTAACTTAAAACAGCCGTTTACGAGCATAAGTCATATATAAAATAATTAAAAGTGTTTGAAGAGTGTTTAGAAAATAATCCAAATGAAACGTTCAGGATACAGACAGAAGATTTAAGATTATATTCATGTCAACATGAACACTGGAAACGTTTGAATCTTTTCACTCACCGCTTGACTCAGCAACACCATGAACAGTGAAATCCCGCAGAGCTTCGCCATCATTCGCCCGCTTCTCGCTCCGCTCCTGCCGTACTCGCGGAACTTTGACTCGGACTGAGGGATTTAACGGTCAGCTGGGGGCGGAGCTTCAGCGGCGCACTGAAGAATGCGGGGTAGGCGCGAGAGCCAGCCAACCGTCACACCCACTATAAGGACTTATAATAATTTAAAACCATTCTTCTCACTGAACAATCAGATCATCTTCATTAAATATGTAAATCTGTGATAATTCCGTGTAATTACTCTTCTGTAAGTTCTATATCTCGGTGCCCTGATATATGTTTACAGTAAATCGTGTGTTCAGACTTTCTTTTCATCGAAAACAGATATCACTGTTATTGAGATAAGGGACAAAACATGTCCCAAACACAAAAGCCCTATTTATGTTAAAAAGTAAGAATATCAACACAATAAAAATACTTAAAAGTTACATCTAAGGGAAATTTGTTTTAAATGATCTCTTAAGTAATATTTTAAAAGCACACTCGAACCTGTCCTCAGCACAATGTAAAACTGCCAAACAAAGTGTTTAAAAATGCAACAAATAAAAAAATACACAGTTAGATTAAAAGGCAAAGATTTGTAAGATAATCAAACAATACAAAAAGTAAATATTGAATTATAGTTTCCATTACAAAATAGCTATACAATGTGTGTCCTCACTTTGCATCAACTCTTGCAGTGTCATGGGCAGCTTTAACTCTGAAAAGCACTTACTTTCGCCTGCTCGTTGTGGATCTCACAGTAGGACACAAATTCCTGGAAGTTATAGCCTATATATATATATATATATATATATATATATATATATATATATATATATATATATATATATATATATATATATATATATTTTTTTTTTTTTTTTTTTTTTTTTTTAAACAAACAGTATCGAAGATGTCTCTGCGGTCACAGCCTTAACATGTCAACTCCGTCATCGCAGTGTAGCCTAATAGTTTCTGTAAATAGTTGTGGGATAAATCTTGCCATTTTGATAAGTTTATTAAGGCAGCTCCTGTAAGGGAGCACGCTTGTTAATAAACAATCAGATGCGATGCTTCATATTCATAGTTTTACTGAGAATGACTTTGGCAATAAATGAACAATTATTACACACAACAATGCATGGGCATCTCTTAATGTACTTCCTTTAACAATGCACCCTGAGTTCACAGTGAATAAATGAGTATACTTAAAGTAGTCCACACTCTTTATATTCACAAGCCCACATCTCATACAAGCACACACAACAATACAAATCATACAGTTTATAGAACAAACTCAGATGTGTACATTTAATCACCCTGCATACACACGTGAACGATTTGTGCGCGAACCGCGTGCTCCCCAGCCGACAACTCTACAGCTTTACATTGTACTCAGCCCCTATCGCACTTCACGCAATAATACAACACAATACCTAGCAAAAATACATTTAGAAACACTAATATTCACGCGTGTGCAAATGTACTCTTCATATACCTGTAAGGGTGCACGTTTGTGAATAAACAATCAGATGCGATGCTTATCCATAGTTTTACTGAAAATGTATCGCGATAACTCCTTCGACACATAACACACACACACACACACACACACACACACACACACACACACACACACACACACACACACACACACACACACACACGACCAATCAGATGCACCCATCCCAAACATATTAAGAGTACATTTTTAACCTCATACTAATTTACTAAATATATTAATGCAAAACATAACATTTCAACGTCCTTACCAACATGAATATTTAATAATTATTTAAACTGATTACTTCATTAAACCTTATGCAAACACAGTAAATCTAATTCAGCTTGTATTACACTCTTCAGCATATTACACTGTCCCCCTATTTTTTTCAGTTCATATCAATGAATTGGCAAATGCCATATATTGACAAGTGTCTCAAAGTTCAGCAACAACAGTCCATTTGGCTGAATTGTGTCATAAAGGACAACAAAAGGACATATAAATTAGTAAATGCCCTATTGCGAGAGTCTTAACCCACTGGAGTCTGAGCTGTTTTTGGGCCCTTTAGAAGTTCTGACATGCTCTGACGTGTGCTTTTTTCAGTTGCTTATAAACACAAAATGCTTATAATGGCAAAAGTGTAATTACACTGTATTCAGCACAAACTGGGTTACCATAATATGTGTGCAACATGTATGTACATGTTTGTATTTTTGACAGAATAATGTTTATAATGTAAAAAAAAAAAAAAAAGTTTTAAAATGAAGGCCTCAAAACACACAATAGATATGAGTCCACAATACTTTAGACTAATGGGTGTTGTTGCCTAGAGTTTTTGTGAGAATCATTGAGCCTGCTAACACATGAGCTCATGAATATGCTGGGTATCACACCTGAGAGAACAAGAGATCGCATAATGAGCTGCATAATGAACGAGCTTCAGGTATGTGACTGAGTGCTGAGAACAGGACAAAGGCGATATATTTTGTTGTAGTTTATTTAGAATGTAGTCAACAAAGGCACATTACAAAGGCATATTATATTTTAAATTATCAAAAGATTTGACTACACTGCAAAAAATGCTCTTCTTATTTAGTATTTTTTTCTTGTTTTCAGTCCAAATATTAAAAATTCTTAAATCAAGATTCATTTACTAGATAAGTAAAATGACATAAGAATACAATTAAGTGAGTTTTTGCTTAAAATAAGCAAAAGTATCTGCCAATTGGTGGGGAAAAATAATCTTATTTCTGTTTGGGACAGAAACAAGGAACAAGATTTTGCTTGTTTTAAGCAAAAACTCACTTAATTTTGAATTTATTTTCAACAAAACAAGAAAAAATATCTTATGTCATTTTACAAACCCGATTCTAAAAGTTGGGACGCTGACACATCTCATAAACTTATATTTTACTCACAATAGGATATAGATAACATATCAAATGTTGAAAGTGAGACATTTTGAAATGTCATGCCAAATATTGGCTCATTTTGGATTTCATGAGAGCTACACATTCCAAAAAAGTTTGGTCATATATGTTTGCGATCCGCTGTAAAATAAATAGATAAATAAAACAATTTTAAAAATTTTAAAAAAGAAGAACATGACAGATTGGGTGCGTCTCAATCAGCTCCCTGGTTCAGTAGTCAGGGCACTGATCAGGGAGTCAGCCCACTGACTTAGTTATCCTGATAATCCTGATTAGTGCCCTGACTACTGAACTAGGGAGCTGATTGAGATGCACCCAAGAACACATGAGGGCATGGGAATCACATGACAAACCAGGAAACAAGACAGTGAACATGGCAAACTAAGAAACATGAAACATGAACATGATACAAAACCAAAACATACTGTGACACCCGGTGATTGGCTAGAGCTTTGAATCCATATTTGCAATGTTGAACAGGCTTTAGCCCGCCTTTGCTCTTCCAAACTCTGTATTCATTTTGTGTATTGTTTTTTTGTCTACAAAGTGTTCTGACAACAGTAAATGTGGTGTTATTTATATTAGATCAGAACAGGTACAAAAATTTGATTAGACAATTAATTATCTTCCAAGAACGAATAAGTTGCACACGAGTTTATTTACCACTAATAGAAGACCAGGAGCAAAACATTACAGACATAAATACAAAAACAAACTACTAATTACTAATTCCATGGATCAACCACTGTCTGTAATGTAGACTGTAGTTTGTAATCTACCTGTTAATGGGACGACATTCTGGAATTGTCATCTCCACAGAGAGCGGGCACAACCACACATTCCTCTGGGGGTGAAGAGTTGCCTAACATTTTTTAAGTTTTTAAAACAAATTTAAAGTTTAAGTAAGCAGAACGTGCATATTTTTATTTTGTAATCATACATTTGAATTGCTCTGAACTTGAAATATTTGAATATAAGCTAATTTATACATTTATTTAACTTAAAAATATCATGTAATCTCAAATTTTTAGTATTGGAAACTTGGCTAGCTTAAACTATAGCTAATTCAAAAATGCCACCTTGCTAATTGATAACAATGCTTTGGTAGCATTAGCAGAGTATAGCACTTGCTGAATGAGGACAGTACTCGTCACAATGATGGTAACCCTACAAAAAACCAACAACAGAAACTCTTCTAAACTAGCATTAGGGTTTACAGTGAGAAACAACCAATTTCAGAATCTGCAAATATTATCATAAATTTGAACATTGGTTCCCATTCAGTCGGTCACTCTCGACGCCACGTCGGAGTACCGACGAATAGGAATCTCGCTCGTGAGAGCCAATCTACTTCGAGTGTAACTAAAACGAGCCAATGCACATTGGCATGCAATGATTGCACCAGGTGCTCATGCCACGCCAAAGCGGTATAAATGAGACACAGGTGATTGCATCAAATTAGCATTTTGCTTTGGAGCCGAGTGGTAGATGGTTACGCCAGCTATCACTCCCTACCTCGCAGTGACTGAAGCGGAGCCGCCTTTCGGAAGCGATCTCTTCATTCGGTGTTGGTGTGACGGCACTGCAGCGGGTCGTGTGGTTTCGATCATCTCTCTTTGTTGTTCGTTAGAACGATCACAAGGGCTGTTCTCACAGCTGGTTCGGTGCGCTAGGTGGAGAGCGCTAAAAAGCCGTTCCCATGGCTGGTAAGAGCGCCCTCGTGAGAGAGAGCGCGCACGTCAGGCTGCACTACCCCCTGACTGTGTCGCCGCGACCCCTCCCCCTGCGTGCTTCAGCACCAAGGAGAGCGTCCTTCTGAAAGAGCTTGCACAGGTAGAGCTTGCGTCTTTTTCAAGATGACATTCTATCTGTATGTTTCTGGATGCGGTGGTTTCCTGTCACCGAGGGATGGTCATCAGCGCTGTATCTCATGTTTGGGCGGTTCAGCACGCTGAGGCAGCGCTGGTGGATGAGTCATGTTCTCACTGCGGGAACATGACCATCTCGGAGTTGCGATCGCGGCTCCGTCTCGCAAGGGGCGGAGCCCCCGTGCCTCTGCCTCGATCTAACCCTCCTCAGAGGGTTAATTCAGGCAGTAGCCCAGCTGATTTGAGGGTTACGGTGAGCGCGTTTCCCCCAGGGAACCAACCCCCGGGGAACCCTCATCCCTCTCGCACTCTGCAGCCAGTAGAACTGCCATTGGAACGCGGTGGGCCGTCCACGAGATGTGCATCATCCGTATCCTTTGGGGCCCCTTGAGGACCAGATGTCCATCGCTGCATCGGAGGAGGGTCAGAACTCTCTGGAGAGGATGTGTCGGGCGCTGGGGCTCCTCCGGGTAGACCCGCTGTGCCCGATACTGATCCGGAGATGATGGCTATGCTTGCCGGGCCACGCCGAGAGAGTCGGGCTCGTGTGGAACCCTCCACCTTGTCCCGAGCCCTCAAGGCTGGATGATTGGTTTCTCGGGGTGGCCCGTGCTGGTTCTCAGCGCCCCACCGGTTCCTTTTTCCCGGAGGTGCACGAGGAGCTCACGAGGTCGTGGACGGCACCTTTACTGCCCGAAACCGGCCTAGTGGATCCTCCTCCTCACCACCCTCGATGGCGGACCTGCAAAGGACACACGCAGATTCCTCCGTGGAGCGAACCGTTGCTATGCAACTGTGCCCTAACTCCACTTCCAGGGGAACCCGTGTCTTCCTCCAAGGCCTGTAGGTACTCGTCCGATCTGATCGGGAAGGCCTACCAGGCTTGTGGAGAGGCAGGCTCCGCCTACACGCTATGAGCGTTGTTGCAGGTCCATCAGGCCCAGGCACTGAAGGCCCTGCACGAGGGTGGTCACGATCCCGCAGTTCTTCAGGAACTGAGAACCGCAACAGACCTCACGCTTTGTGCGACGGAAGGTTACGGCGCGGGCCGTGGGTCGTGAGATGTCCACCATGGTGGTCCAGGAACGCCATCTCTGGCTGTGTCTGGCGGACATGAGGGAGACCGACAAAGTCAGGTTCCTTAACTCCCCCGTCTCCCAGACTGGCCTTTTCGGCAACGCGGAACTTCGCCCAGCAGTTCTCGGCCGCACAGAAGCAGACTGAGGCGATCAGTCACATCCTGCCACGGCGGTCAGCTGCTGTCTCCACCCCGCCGCCGGCAGCGCCTCAGCCTGCTCGTCGCTGAGGGCGGCCGCCTGCGTCTGCCTCCGCTCCCGCGCCGCAGCAGCAGCCTCCACCCAAGCGGCGTCGTGGAGCCGGGCGCAAGCAGGCTGCCCCGCCCGTCCAGGGGCCTACCAAGAGGGGTGGCAAGGCCAAGGGCAAGCGCTCCTGAGACGGGCGACCCGGAGATGAGGAGGACTGCTCTTCTGGAGACGGTGACCGCACCGCTCCATCCCCAGGAGGAGAATCTTGTGTTCCGTTTTGTTTCTGTTCCCGTTTGTTCTGTTCTGTTTGTTTCTGGTACCCAAATTCTCAATAAAAGAGCAGTTTCTTCCATCTCCGGGTCCTCAGGGGGCTCGGAGAGTTGTGGCTGGTCAAACGCCGGACCACACTCATCCTCCCCCTTCGCCAGCAGGCAGCAGTGGACATCCCCCTCACGTTCCTGCTGCCCACCGGTGGAATCAGGTAAGTGTGGCACAGCACACTCTCACCTCGCTGCGGGCTGCCTCCACGAGACAGCTGCCCCAGCCCGCTGCCCCACGGTGGGTACGCCGGTGGTCCCTATGGTCCCGCTTGTACAGTCCCTGGGAGGACTGTACAAGCGCTCCGTCTCGCTGGCTCATTCGGACCATCAGGCTCGGCTACGCGATTCAGTTCGCCCGGCGCCCCCCCAGGTTCAAGGGCGTCCGCTTCACTTCGGTGAATGCCACAGATGCCCATGTCCTGCGTGCGGAGATCGCTGTCCTGCTGGCGAAGGACGCGATAGAGCCGGTCCCTCCAGCCGATATGAAGACCGGCTTCTACAGCCCGTACTTCATTGTACCCAAGAAAACCGGTGGGTTACAGCCAATCTTGGACCTGCGAGTCCTGAATCGGAGCCTCCACAAGCTACCGTTCAAGATGCTCACGCAGAAACGCATTTTCGAATGCATCCGTCCCCAAGATTGGTTTGCAGCGATCGACCTGAAGGACGCGTACTTTCATGTCTCGATCCTTCCTCGATACAGGCCATTTCTGCACTTTGCGTTCGAGGGTCTGGCCCTGTCCCCCCGTGTCTTCACGAAAGTCACAGAGGGGGCCCTCGTGCCCATGAGAGAACGGGGCGTTCGCATCCTCAACTATCTCGACGACTGGCTCATTCTAGCACAGTCCAGGGATCAGTTGTGCGAACACAGGGACCTGGTGCTCAGACACCTCAGCCAGTTGGGTCTTCGGGTCAACTGGGAAAAGAGCAAACTCACCCCCATGCAGAGGATCTCTTTTCTCGGTATGGAGTTGGATTCGGTCGAGCGGACAGCGCGCCTCACAGAGGAGCGTGTCCAGTCGATGCTGAACTGCCTGAACACGTTTCAAGGTAGGATGGCGGTTCCACTGAAACAGTTTCAGAGGCTCCTGGGGCATATGGCAGCCGCGGCAGCAGTAACGCCGCTCGGCCTGCTTCATATGAGACCGCTTCAGCATTGGCTACACGCCGAGTCCCGAGATGGGCGTGGCAACGCGGCACTCACCGGTGAGCATCACACCGCCTGTCGCCAGTCCTTCAGTCCGTGGTCCGACCCCTCGTTCCTTCGGGCTGGAGTGCCCCTGGAACAGGTGTCCAGGCATGCTGTGGTTTTCACGGATGCCTCCGCCATGGGCTGGGGAGCCACGTACAACGGGCATGCAGTGTCAGGGGTTTGGACGGGCCCGCACCTGCATTGGCACATCAATTGCCTCGAGTTGCTAGCAGTACATCTTGCTCTGAGCCGCCTCAAAGGGCGGTTACGGGGCAAAGATGTACTGGTCCGCACGGACAACACTGCGACCGTTGCGTATATCAACCGACAAGGTGGTCTGCGCTCCCGTCGCATGTTGCAACTCGCCCGCCATCTCCTCCTCTGGAGTCAGAAGTGTCTGAGGTCACTTCGGGCCATTCATGTCCCTGGTGTGCGCAACCGTGTGGCCGGCCGAGCTCTCACGAGCTGCGCTCCCAGGGGAGTGGCGACTCCACCCCCAGGTGGTTCAGCTGATCTGAAGACAGTTCAGGGTGGCACAGGTCGACCTGTTTGCTTCCCTAGAAACGTCCCACTGCCAGTGGTTCTATTCGCTGACCGAGTGTACACTCGGCACGGATGCCCTTGCGCACAGCTGGCCCCAGGGCTGCGCAACATGCGCGTTTCCCCAGTGAGCCTACTTGCACAGACACTGTGCAAGGTCAGGGAGGACGAGGAGCAGGTCCTGTTGGTGGCGCAGTACTGGCCCAACCGGACCTGGTTCCCAGAACTTATGCTCCTCGCGACAGCCCCTCCTTGGCCGATTCCTCTGAGGAAGGACCTTCTGACTCAGAGATGGGGCACCCTGTGGCACCCGCGTCCAGACCTGTGGAAGCTTCATGTCTGGCCCCTGGACGGGACGCGGAGGTTCTAGGTGACTTACCCCAAGAGGTAGTTAACACCATCACTTTGGCACGTGCACTGTCTACAAGACAGGCTTACGCCTCGAAGTGGAACCTGTTCGTCGAGTGGTGTTCTTCTCGCCAGGGGGAACCCCGAAGATGTTCGATCGCGTCTGTGCTTTCCTTCCTGCAACAAGGGTTGGAGCGTAGGCTGTCGCCCTCCACCCTCAAGGTCTATGTTGCTGCTATATCCGCCTATCATGACCACGTAGAAGGTAAGACGGTTGGGAAGCACGACCTGGTCGTCAGGTTCCTTAGGGGGGCGAGACGGTTAAATCCTCCTCGACCCCCCCTCCATACCCTCTTGGGATCTTGCTCTGGTGCTCCGAGCACTCCAGAATGCCCCATTCGAGCCTTTGCAGTCAGCAGAGCTAAAGATTCTGTCTATGAAGACTTTGCTGTTGGCTGCATTGGCCTCCATCAAGAGGGTAGGGGACCTGCAGGCATTTTCGGTCGACGAATCGTGCCTAGAGTTCGGGCCGGGTAATACCTACGTGGTACTAAGGCCCTGGCCTGGCTATGTGCCCAAGGTTCCTACCACTCCCTTCAGGGACCAGGTGGTGAACCTGCAAGCGCTGCCCCCGGAGGAGGCAGACCCAGCCCTAGCTTTGCTCTGTCCCGTCCGCGCTCTGCAGATCTACGTGGATAGAACTCAAAGCTTCAGAACCTCAGGTCAGCTCTTTGTCTGTCACGGAGGCCAGCAGAAGGAAAAGGCTGTCTCCAAGCAGAGGATGGCCCACTGGATAGTGGATGGCATCACCTTGGCTTACCAAGCACAAGGTGTGCCCTGTCCGCGCAGGGAGTGCGAGCACACGCTACTAGAAGTGTTGCATCCTCCTGGGCGCTGGCACGTGGCGCCCGCTGTCAGACATCTGTAGAGCTGCGGGCTGGGCGACACCCAACACGTTCGCTAGATTCTATAGCCTACGTGTAGAGCCGGTCTCCTCCTGTGTTCTCACCTCAAACGGGTAGAAGCACTGAGAGGCCCTGGCTCTTGTCGGCTTGCGCTCCGGCGCTCTTATTCTCCAGAAGCAAACTCTGTGAGTCCTCCATCACCCTCGGTGCCGGACGTCGCGGAACGTCGGGCATCAGGCCCCTTGCCGCTGAATCCTTGAGAACCGGTAATGGGCTGGGCTTATATGAGTGACCCTGCGGGGATCCCATATTTCTTCCACGGTCGCTCCTACGGGAAGCCCGTGTCTTTCCCTTGGGAGAGCCTTCCCGTCACCGGGACTGAGCCCCCTCCTCCCTTGCGGGCTACGGCTCAGCATTGTACTCCACATAACTCCTCCGGGGTACGATGTGGGCTCCGCAGCGGCCCCTTTTCTAGGGCACGCTTTCCCAGTGTCATCCAATAATCACTGAGCAGGGTCATGCGGAACAGCAGTGATGGACTTCCTGGTGTGAGCACCATCTCATCAGGTAAGAGAGCTCAGGCGGCTCACACTGGGCACTGGAAGGGGGCAGAGGCCATGGCACTTTGGTAGGGATTCCTATTCGTCGGTACTCCGATGTGGCGTCGAGTGACCGACTGAATGGGAACGTCTCGGTTTTACGATATATGTAACCCTCGTTCCCTGAAGGAGGAGAGGAGGCGCCACGTCCCATCGCCATGTCCTCTGTGTACCCTGCTGGGGTGCCTGCCTACCTACTCGGCTCCTCAGCAAAGGCTAATTTGATGCAATCACCTGTGTCTCATTTATACCTGCACAGCGTGGCATGAGCACCTGGTGCAATCATTGCATGCCAATGTGCATTGGCTCGTTTTTAGTTACACTCGAAGTAGATTGGCTCTCGCGAGCGAGGAATTCCTATTCGTTGGTACTCCGGCGTGGCGTCTCCGTTCCCTCCTTCAGGGAACGAGGGTTACATACGTAACCGAGACGTTACAATTAATTACACTGCTTTATATGATGCATTATGCATTAGGGCTTTAAGTGAATATTCTTCACACTGTAAACCCATAACGCTCAAAATAATTAGTTGGTTTGAGTAGAGCCAACTCAAATTAAACAAATTAGTTCAATCACATGAACGTTTATGAGTATTTAGAACATTTTAAGTAATCTGAATTGTTTCAATATTTTGAGTTTTATAAACTTGTTTCTTTTAATTTAGACAAACTTAAATTTGACTGAAATTTCCATTTCCCAGCATGCTTTTGCATGAAACTTAGAGTTTAGAGTAAATGCTAAAATTAAGTGTTATATAATGTGTATGTTTTTTGTGCAAGATTAATGTGTGAGATTTAGTAGTTTAATGTTTTGCTATGTTAGTTTGAATTAGCTAGTTAAAGCTAGTCAAGTTTCCACTACTAAAAATATTTAAGTTTATAATTTTAATTTAAATGTATGAATTAGCTTATTCAAATATTTGAAGTTAAGAGCAATTAAAATACATGAGTACAAAATAATAATAATAATAAAAACCCTGCAAGTTCTGCTTATTTAAACTTTAATTTTCTTAACTTAAAAATAAATTTTATTTATTGCCTCAATGTTTTTGAGTTTTGCCAATTTGGGTTTACAGTGTAAAACCCATTAGAGCCTTTATTTTTAAGAGTGTATAATAGTGTATGAAAGCTATCACGAGTTCCACAAATAAATAGATATTCTGTGTCACAAAGCAATCTTTTGTGAATGGCTAAAATCAATGCAGACAATGTGAATTTGTCTCCATCAGCACTGTCCTCACAGTACTTCAGTAAAGTCAACTGAGATGCACTGAAATACAATATTTTGTAAATAGAATGATATCAAAGGTAGCTATGGTCAAATTGGAGCGTTTTGCTGACCAGTCACGTTATAGCACTGACGTCACTGAAGCTGTGCGACAGTAGTCGCGTTTCCACTATCCTTCAAATTGCGCAAATTGAAATTGCGAATTGAAAATATTCCCAATGGAAATGCGTCAATTTGGCAAAAACTCTCATATATCGCGAAAAAGTTTTTACGCTCGCATGAGGTGGTTTTTCAGGCAATTCGAAAAAGGACATTTCTGTGAAAATGCAATGGAAACAGTTTTTCGCATTTACAGGTCACCTAAATGCACGCATTGCTGCCAAAATGACATATATTTTCTCCTAATAACTAAAATATGCCTTTATCCACACTAGAGAATTTATATAGCCTATGTGCATTTGTCACACTTCCATGTTTTATACTATTTATTAGTATAAAAGTATAATATAATAAAGCGATTCTATTACCAAGGTGTGTGTAGAAGGTTGTGTTCACTTTTCACAATCAACATATGAAATAAAAAAATAATATTATAGGCTAATATTTAAACATAGCCAAACTCACTAAACTAAATATGCTCGTTTTCTTTAACCCATGGCCGCGAAGGCGTTGGCGGCGTTCTGATGGATTTTTTTCCTTTATGACAGTGGAAACAACTCTGAATACTCCGTCATTTTTAGCCATACAGATAAGTGCAATACATAATTATAAACTATAAACTGTCTACTTTTATTTGTGTACACTCACAATAACAGCAAAGGCCGTGGATTCAGGGAATGGATTATTTTGCATGCACTCCACTCCCAAGCGCTGTCTTCATTTCAAAAATGTATTTTGTCTATTAAACTTCCGGGTTGAAGGGGAGGCGCTGGCGTGTCTTGGCTGCCGCTCCTTTCTCCCGTCTCGTTTGTTTGTTTAATTAGATAACAGTTTTGGAGCAACTGAGGATTGAAGAATTTTTACTTTTACTTTTATTGATCTGCAATGTGGGATTACGCCGTGCCCAAGAATGCCCTTCGGAATACTCGGATTACTGTTTCAAATTCTGAAGGTCTGCTGCTGGAACCAACTCTCCCACTGCCCTGCTCAGGATTTACACTTCTGCCGGGCTGCTACTGGTGTAGATTCCTTCTGCATGGCACTGAGGTACACTGCTTGCCGACTTCTGAACTTGCAACGGAACTATTACCTGGCACATGACATTTTTGCTACCTGTAGTGATGTTGGCATACTTCGGCACAAGCGCTACTTACATCGCTCCTCTAGGCGCAGTTTTACATGTTCATCATCCGACGTTGTTTTTTATCCCACATTTCGTTGCAAACCCCGTAAGCGGTGGTACAACCCTGTTGGGGTTAACTACAACAATCTATCTGCGCTCACATTCAGCCTGCTTTCTGAGTCTCCCCACCTGTTAAAATCTGCTTTTTTAATGCTCGCTCTGTAAACAACAAAGCGGTATTTTTATCTGACATCATTCTGGAAGAAAAGCTCGACCTTTTAAGTCTAGTTGAAACATGGCACAAGCCGTCGGACGGTCTTCTTTTTAATGAACTTACTCCGGATGGCTACGGGTTGTTCGATCTCCCGCGATCCACTGGTAGAGGTGGAGGCATCATTGTACTGTACAATCAGCAATACAGTCTAAGACCTGTAACAGTTCCTTTGTTCTCTTCCTTTGAATGTCTCGTTTTAACTGTTTCTGAGTGTCACTCAACTGCCATAGCTACAGTCTACCCGACCTCCTAAAGCAAACAAAGACTTTTTATCTGAGTTTAAGTGGATCTGCTGTCATATCTGTGCCTCAAATTTGAGAGGACTCTTTTTTGGGGGATTTTAACATCCAGATGGACAAAAAGACTCTGCTTTAACAAAGGACTTTGGGTCTTTGCTGGAGTGCTTTGGATTGATACAATCTGTTGACTGCAGCACACATAACAAAGGACATATTTTAGATCTTGTGATATCTAATGGATCTTTTGTGTCTAAGTTGTCTACTGTTGAGTTAGGGTTGTCTGATCACCTGGCTCTCTTTTTTGATATGCACATACCTGTTGCCAACACTGCCTCTTCTCGTATCCTGACCTACAGGAAATGGAGATCAATTGACTCTTCTGACTTTTCTGTTTTTATTAATTCTTCACTAAGCAGTTTCTCTTCATCTGATCCGCTAGAGACAAAGGTTTCTATGTTAAATTCTGTTCTCTCATCTGGCCTGGATTTATTTGCTCCTCAAAAGTCACGCTCTGTTTCATTTACACGCCCTGCTCCATGGTATAACGTAAGATCTGCGCATGATGAAGACATCATGCCGTAAAATGGAGCGTAGGTGGCGTTGTTCAGGTCTGACTGTTCATCATCAATTATGGAAAGACTGCTTACTGGATTACAGGGCTGGTATTGTTTCTGCCAGATCTGATTATTACTCTAAAATGATTAATGACAATCAAAGGAAACTCAAGGCAACTTTTTAATTCTACTAACAAACTGCTGAATTGTAAAACTGTCTCTCATGTTACTGCATCTGATCATCTCTGTAATAACTTCCTGGATTTCTTTGGCTCTAAGGTTGAAAATGTACGTAGAGGTTTACATGCCTCTACTTCATCTTCTTCTTCTGCCGTTTTTATCCCTGGTTTTTCTGGTTCCATGTTCACATTTTTGTACTCTTGAGACGCATTCTCTCTTAGCAGAGGTTTCAAAAATGAAAAAGCAACCACTTCTTTTCTTGATCCCATACCAACTGTTTTGTTTCAGTCATGCTTTGCTTCATTATGTCCTGTTGTTTTGAGCATTATTAATGACTCTCTGTGTACTGGGGTTGTCCCAACCACTTTTAAAACAGCTGCAATTATCCTGTACCCAAGAAGACAAACTTTGACCATGAGAACCTTTCTAATTTTCGTCCTATATCAAATCTCTCTTTTCTTGTGCAAAATTATTGGAGCGAGTTGTTGCTACTCAGTTAATTTTCCATTTAACTGAAAACAATCTCTTTGAGCCCCCTTACAATCTGGTTTCGCCAAATTACATAGCACAGAAAATGGCTCTGGTTAGGGTTACCAAACGGTGACTTACTACTGGCTTCCAGATTCAGGCTGCCTTTCAGTTTTGATCCTCCCTTGATCTCAGTGCTGCTTTTTTGACACTGTTGATCATTCAGTTTTAATTGCTCGCCTTGAAACTGTTTTGGTGTCTCTGCTACTGTTGTTTGAATTGGCTTAAGTCCTATTTTAATGATCGGAAGCAGTTTGTTGTAACGGACTCAGCCACGCCCACCTGCACCAGACTTCCACTTCTCTCGCCCATCCGCTCTCATCACCGAATACTGAGCACCTGCACCTGCAAGCAATCTTCCCCTGCACCTATAAAGCCAGCACTCACCTCACTCACAGTGTCTGGTCTCGCCACCGCTACCCGGACTCCCTTCTCCTAACTTATGCGACACCTCCTCGCGAGCTTCCCACAAACTATTTTCCTAACTTTTCTCTGGATCACCGCGCATAACCCTCCCGAAGTCTGCATTCCCAAACCATCGCCACTATTACTCTCAGTTAAGACTGTATCCTCCTTTACCACTGCCATTCCACTGTCTTGCACCGTTTACTGCTTTTGTGTTTCGCTGACAATAAACCTGTTCACCTCAGTCCAGAGTTTTGAGTTGCGTCAGCATGACATTTGTTGCCTTGTGTGGTTTTAGATCCAAGGTTAATGCTGTCCAATCTGGTGTTCCACAGGGATCAATTCTGGGCCCTCTGCTTTTAACATTTATGTTTTCCCTCTTGGCCAGCTTCTGAGATCAATGGGTCTAAAATTTCATTTTTACGCAGATGACACTCAGATCTATATTCATTTTAAACTAATGATAATGTGCCCGATTGATCTTATTTTCTGATTGTATCTGTAAGATGAAAGAATGGTTGCAAAAGAAAACTTTCTTTGTTTGTTTTAACAGCGAAAAGACTGAGATTATGCTCGTTGGCACACCCCACCAACTTCGCACTCCTGGGACAGTCGGAGTTAACATTTGATGGCTTTAAAGGTTGAACTTCAAACTAAATTGAGTGAATCTCTGGGTAATTTTTGATGCCAACCTAAAGTTTGAGCCTCATATTAAAAATACCTGTGAAGACTTCATTCTTTCGCCTCAGAAACATTGCCAGACTAGCGTCCAATGCTGTCATTTACTGTTGCTGAGAGACTGGTCAATACTTTTGTTTTTACTCATTAGTGATTATTGTAACGCCTTGTTGGCTGGGGTGTCAAAGCTACACCTAGAAACAAACTCCAGGTAGTGCAAAGATCAGAAGCTGCCAGAATCCTCACTTGAGAACTAATGTAAGAGATCACATCACACCTGTTCTGGAGTCTCTGCATTGGCTCCTGTGAAGTTTAGAGTTGATTTTTACTGTTGCTTGCCTATAAGGCATTCGCATGGTTGGCACCTCAATACCTGGACTGAGCTTTTAATTCCCCTACACTCCTGTCCGTGACCTTCGGTCTTCTGATACAGGGCTTTTAACTGTTCAGTCCGCATTTCACTTGATCAATGGGAGATAGGGCTTTCTCTACATTTGCTTCAAAACTGTGGAACTACGCTTTACGTCGAGATCAGACAAGCAAATTCTCTTAGCATTTTTAAGTCTAAGCTTAAGACTCATTTTTTTAGGGTAGCTTTTAACTGATATTTTCTTCTTTTAGTCTTGATTGTTGTTTTATTTTAAACTTTATATTATATTTATATGTGGTGTATTTGGATGTTTTATTTGTCTCTGTAGCGCTTGGAGTGTTTGGTATTTGTACACGCCATAGAAAATAAAGGTTATCATTATTATTAATTTCAAAAGCATTTTTTTTTTTTTTTAAATTCAGTTCATGCTTTCTAACAAACGAAATTTAAGCCAAAATAACTAAATGGTAAAATAAATAAACAAACTTTTGAGTTAATACCATGCAAATTCAAATATTTGCTGAGTCCAAGGATCCAAGATCTGAAGAGTTTTATTTCTCACATACACAGTTATATATGCAGATTATAACAACGGCAGTAGAATGTAAAAAGGTCCAGCTCCATGGACAGTGCAAATTGCCAGTTAAAATGATATGGAAATATATACATATGTAGAATTGCCAAATAAACTGCAAGTAGAAAAGAAAATAAATAAAGAAGTGGAATAAAATAAGTGAAGTAAACTGTGCAGTGAGTAAAACTGTAGACTTATAAATATGTGGGAAAGCATAGAAATGTACAGTTAGCTTATAACTGTGCAAACAGGTTTATAATATGGTTGTTACACAGTAACAACGGTGAACAGACAGTGCAGTGCAATGTCAGTATAAGTGAAGTCACGTGATGTTAGGTGACTGAAGTTCAGGAGTCGGATGCCCTGGGAAGAAGCTCCTCCTGAGTCTCTCAGTTTTGGCCATCAGGCTGGAAGCGCTTACTTGTGATGGTGCATGGCATAGTGAAATGATGGCTTTGCAGGTGATTAGAGTCCTTGATGATTTTTAGTAGCTCTACCTTTGCAGCGTTTGGTGTAGGCGTCCTGCAGAGACGTGGAGAGTTGACCCTGAGGATAATCTCGCTCGGATAAGCTACACGACTCTTTGCAAGGGCTTTGCAGTCATGGACTGGTGCTGTTGCTCCATACGCACGATGTGTAGTGAGTTAGCCACCACTTTCTGGTCGCCCCTAAATGAGAAAGTTTTCAGGATAGCTGGTGAAACCCTGAATTTCCTCAGCTAGGCGCGAGGTGGTACGAGCTCTTGCTCTCGTTTTTTTCACTCTGTGGCCCGAATGTAGTACCAATCCAGGTCAGGTCCTCGAGATGTTTACACCCAGGTACTTGAAACTGCTCACCTTCTCTACTGGTGACCTCGCTGATCATGAGAGGGGAGAGGCACCGTTTGCTGTCTCTTCCTGAAGTCCACAATCAGCTCTTTGGTCTTATGCCAACATTCAGAGAGAAAGACAGTTGTGAGAGAGGAGAAAGGGAGGACATGAGAGATGCAAGACTTCAGTCGCATCTATTGTGGACACAGGCAAACTGAAGAGGGTCCAAAGTGTCAGGAATGAAGGAGCAAATGTTGTTTTTTTTTTTTTTTTTAATGAGTCTCTGAAAGACCTTCATGATCACAGATCGTGAGAGCCACTGGACGACAGTCATTTAGGCAAGAAGGGTTTACTGTTCTTAGGCAGGGATGATGGTGTGATTTTTTGAAGGAGGTGGGGGGGACTTCACAGGATGTGGTAGTGGAGGGACTCATTAAAAGATGGATGTAAGTAACCCCTGGCGAGCTGATCAGCACAGCACACAGGGACCTGAAATACCATCTGACTCGGCAGCTTTCCTGACGCTCACATGCTTGAGTGCCCTCGAACTTCATCCTCCGAGACAGAGGATCACGTGGTTGTTTGCTGCTCTGAGCAACACCTCTGATGCATCAATTGTGGTGGAAGTCAGCACTCACGCATCTACAATCAAGCGCGTAGCGTAGAAAAAGCTTAACTTCGCTCACAAGTAACTGGATCGAAGTTTGCTATCTCTGTAGAGATTTAGATCCAAAAGCACAGATGGTCTCCGGTCCTCGCTAAATGTGCTACGTGAGGCCGCGCTGAGTTGGTAACGAGACTCCACTCTCTATCACTCATAACGGAGCTTCTTGTCAGCTTTAACTGCGCGCTCGGAGATATAAAGGCGACGATTTGTAGTCATTCATATTCCCGTTAGGAGATCGGCGTTGTATCGCGGCAGCGCGTGTGTTCACTCGGCATAACGGATTGGAATTGTCCACCCAATCGTTTCTGATTTGAGAAGGATCGCTATTGTTATTGTTTGCAAGTGGTTTGTCCACATCCGTGAACCCAGCTGACGCCAGATGAACTTGGTTCGAACATGTCCCAGTTCAAAGTCATCAAGGATGCTCGGTAGCGTGAGTCTCTGAATGGGGGTGACTAATGTTTAATTTTCTCAGCTCACTGGGGTTCCTGGAACGAAGCTTTGTTCAGTATCTAGGTGTGAGGAAAACGCATGCATGATCCCATTTACTTAAAAAGCTGGTAGTGAATAAGCTTTATAGGTGTTCTTAAACAGAGAGTAGAAATGATCCAGTGTAAGCTTGAGCTCGTGTGGACAGAATGAGACAAAGTGGTGGTTGTTTGCAAGACTTTCTTTAGAGTTTGCTTTGTTAAAATACACCGCCATGACGATGAAAGCTTAGCATCGGGGCATTTGCTTATGAAGCACGTTGGTAACATCACATGAAGGCTAAGAGTCAAGAGATTCAAGAGCTTTATTTGCTCACACACACAGTGTTACTTATCCTGGTCTAGAGTCAGGTGCATAACATACAAAATAAAATAAGGCACTCACCCTCACAGCTTCACGGTCACAAAAATAAAAGAACAACAAAAATATATAATCAATAGGACAATTAGAGGATTACTTATATCATTAAGTGAGTAAATAACAGCACTCTGTTTAACACACAGCCGATGGAGTATAGAAAAACACATTCTCTGTGCATGGCCCAACTTCTGCAAGCAACACAGCTCACAGATGGAACAAAGCAGTCAATGGCATAGTAAGAGAGAGAGCAGAGTAGCTAGCAAGCCTCCTGGTATGAACTCCGAGAACTTTATAGGCCAGGACTCTCTTCTCCGGAGCCAATCACCACCAGCCTCTATTACACCCAAGACCAATCCCCATGTTAAGACCAAAGAGAAAGAAAAACAAGCGGAATCCACATAAAAGCATTATATATAATGCATACAGCACGTGAACATCTTCACACTTAAATTTTTACAAATCACTTCATTTGTAACAAAAGTCATTTGTACCATCAGACGATGGTGCATGGTACGCCAATCATCCTTGATACATTTCCTCGCCATCCTTTCTGTATGCTTGAAGCTCTAAATTTAAAACCTTGAATCAACAGAGACCAACGCGATCAGTCTTTGGTTCGAAGTAGATATCTGAAAACAGAAAAACCAGGGGTTATGGTCTGTATATAGCTCAAGATGGAGCACTTTTATGCTGATCCAAGATAAACCTCAAAATGTTGAAGAGCAAGCAGTAGCGCGAAGAGCTTTTTCGATGGTGAAGTAATGTTGTTGCGACCATCATTTTGAGAAGTAACAACATACGGGATGATCCAATTCCCTGTATTCTTCCTGGTTGGCACTACACCTGCTTCCACTCTTCACTTATGCATCTACTTTCTCTATCTTAAAATGTTGGCTGCAAAATTTGGGGTTGATATAGAACTGGAGACTACACACCTAATAAGGTGTAACGAGCGCAGTCTGGCATTCCTGAGGTCTACTTCAAAACTTGATGCATTTACACAAACTCGTAAGTGGTGATGTAACCTCAGCAAAGTTTCACCACCAAAAAGCCACCAGTGAAAGTAACTGCTATATTTAAGAATGACAGCGAACCTTCCACGCTTTGCTGTTGGGGCACAACAATAAGCACTACAGCCGTTCGCATCAACTGGACTAGCACTTGTTCTGACCCACACATTTGCCGAAGACACGTCACAAGCAGCTTTACCAAACCCAACATCCGCAAAGGTTTAGTGCAGAGATGCCATTATGATCGCAGAAAAACTAGGGATAATTTAGCAATAGAAATGAAGTCAGATGGATAGAAATAATAATAATTGATCCCATGAGAAAGCTTTATAATAGCCGATTCAAGCAACATTTATTCTTTTATTAATTCTTAGCAGGTGGATGGCATATGCATGCGAAAGCATCCTCTTATATTGAAGGAAGTGATCGGGGGTACCAAAGCAGAAATTTCTGAAGCTCTAGTTACAAAAGGCACCTGCCAGTAACCTTTAATAGGTCTAGCTTGGTCACGTATTTTGCAGCGCTAAACCCGATCAATACAGTCATCCATCCTGGTGGGTGGGATAAGAACTCAGGTTTTGTTACAGAGCACCTTTCCGTAATCAGGCAGAATCGGAATTTCCATCCCGATTAGCTCTCCACAAACAAGGTGAACTCCATCAACTCTAACTCGGCACAGCAAACCAAGGTGCCAACAAGCATGCACACTCTCTCTGTATTATCGCCCTTTAAACGGGTTCACTCTCGGAGAGGAATTTTGCTTAACAGGCAACACTTCTACACATCAATGTCATGTTCCAACACAGTAGTTTGACTAGGCACATCAGAAAAGAGAGAGGGAACTTTCAATTAGAGTGCTATAACATCACTCTGACATGTTTCACTTAGATAACACAAGTGGACTGTAAAATCTACTAAAATCTGAATTCTCCAATAGAGTATTATGATACATCTTCAGATCCCAAGTCCATCCTCCTCAGGACGATACACACAAAGCTGCTGAGCAGCAGACTGGAGGTAAATGCATTTTGGATAAACTTGTGATACATCCTCTACATACACATGTTTAAGTTTACAATAATGACACACCCGAAGTCTTTCGCTTCGTTCGGGAGTATTAAATGACATAGTCTGTGTCACTTCGTTTTGACTTAACCGCATATGACCTGAAAACTTTGCCTGTAATGTGAACCTGGATATGCTAAGTGTTATCAAGCACCAAGTCATCTTTCTGAAAGTTTTTCGAGCAGACACTTTCTTTATCAAATACGCTCCCTTCATTTTTGTCTGACTATGACCTTAACGCAGTAAGTGCCACTTCACGGCTCGTGCGTCGCTTCTAAAAATGAGCAACATACCCCAAGTACGCTTAGTTTGTGGTAGTTCTGCACACAATTGTTCACTAAACAATTTCAGCGACCTCGCACAGTGCCCGAACACCAACTCAGCAGGACTGAACTCAAAGATTCTGGGAGCACTCGTACTGCAAACATGACCAAGGAATACCTCATCCTAATCCTTTCCTGCTTTCACAAACAGTATGCACGAGAACATACTTAGGGTTCGGATGAAAACGCTCTCTAGCTCCCTAGATTTCTGAGATGGTGGGCATTTAAAGCGATGCTTACAGACAAGCAGTCCAGTATCTGAGAAAACAACCTGAGGTGGGGACTTGTGCTCTGATCAGGGATTAGGGTAAGACTTTGGGAATCCCAAATGCAGAAAAAATTCTGATCAATTCTTTAGTCACACTTTAGCTCCCAATGGTACTGCACAGTAGCCTCCCCAGACACTCACTAGTAGTATTAACATTGGGGCTGCTAACAGGTACTGATAACCAGTCTTAGTCTTAGAAGTAATGGACCAACACAATTTAATAATAATAACTTTCCTTGAAATGGTTCAGACAAAACTAAATAGATTTAAGAGGAGCATTAGGAATTACCGATTAGGTTTTTCCAGCAAGGATACACATGCAGACACGAGCGATAAATATTCTGAAACCGCTGATTTCAACTCCAGGCCAATAAAAGTAGCTGGAACAATACCACTAAAAGTCTTATTTACCTCAAATGGCCAGAAAGAGTATGACCGTGAGTTGAAAGTGACAAATATGTTTCAAGGGAGCAATCATGAGGGACTACTACCTGAAACACAGTCTTCCAGCTTCACCCTTTGTCTGATGGAGACCATTTGCGCCACACAAGCACCCATCCCCAAACATAAGCCACATCTTTATTCACATTCTCTTTTACCTACAGCTGAATAAAGACAGCTGGCTAAGGGACAGATCTAATTTTCAGCAGCCACTAACTGCCCTTTTCCACCCCAAGCAGAGACTAAATTGAACTGCAACCTCCTGGTCAGAAACACATTCCTGGTTGAGAAACATCCTGCACACACTTTATATCAGCACTATCATTCATAAATGTATCAAGACACATCTAAATGACATCCTCAAACTTTTTAGACTGAGCACGCAGTTACTGCACAAGCAGAAAACACAGAAGAAAGCTGTTGATCCAATTTCAACCTGGCACAAAATACCTAACCCTAACCCTAACCCTAATCCTCAGGAACCGCATTAGCACTACTAAACACCATTCAAGCAGTTTCTCTATTCTCCTCAGCTTTCTCACTTTAAAGAACCCTCTTGAGCTGGTCTTTCTAGTTATGGAAATTCAACAGATGAAACACTTTTCTGTCACACAGACAGAGTAAAACCATTTTGTGCGTGAGCACAAATTCATCTGCTAGAATAGCATCACTCACAGAGTACATATTTCTTTTGTTTTATTTGAGATATTTATATTAGTTTTCTGAAATAATAAACCTTTAAATTCCTCAACAACAAGAGTTCACGTGGCTGCTCAAATGTTGGAAACTTGCTTGTCGCACACCATTTGTCAACAACTGGAAGCTGCCGCATCAATTACAAATGTTTGACTAGCCATTTTCTACTGGTTTTTGAACTTCGTCGCTAAGCCGGGTACCAATCAGACGCCTCAAAAACAGCAGTTCTAACAATATCATAATTTAAACTTTGCTCAATGG